>CAUZLF010000336.1:259231-333922 GCA_963580285.1 Lucinisca nassula | reverse complement strand
TTCAGGCAATCAGATTGTCAGTAATAATTTTTGGTCCACCACTGAGGAAGAGGATTTTGACATTCTTTCGTGACGATTAACCCATTTTGTACCAGAAACCCCAAAACGGGTAATTATGTCTCTCCCGAAAAAATCTTTTTCGGATAGACATTGTTTTTCCCCCGGACGTCTGTCTGTCCATCTGTCACAAAATTGTGTTCGCTCCATAACTTGAAAACAGTTCAAGATATCTTCACAAAACTTCATTTAAATATTAATCAATATTAGATGACTTGCAGTGCGCAAGAACTATGAATCTCACATTTATACTTTTTGAGTTATCTCCCTTGGAAAGTTGCCGGTATGTATGTATGGGCAAATTGTGTCCAGCCAAAAACTTTCTTATTTTCAGATGGATTTTGAAATTACTTAGCAGAAATATTAACAACCATAAGACAATGTGTGGTGCGCATGAGACATGCCGGTACCTGAAAGGTCAAGGTCATACTTTGAGGACAAAGGTTAAAAGAGGCCTTTTTTTCGTGTTTGGTCAATAACTTTCTTATTTTTAAATAGATTTTGAAATTACTTGGCAGAAATGTTAACCACCATGAGATGATGTGTTGGGTGCATGACCCAGGTTGGTACCTCAAAGGTCAAGGTCATACTTAGAGGTCAAAGGTCAAAAAGGGGCCTTTTTTCGTGTTTTGTCAATAACTTTCTTATTTTTAGATAGAATTTGAAATTACTTGGCAGAAATGTTAACTACCATGAGACTCTGTGTTGCTAGCATGATCCAGGTTTGTACCTCAAAGGTCAAGGTCATATATAGAGTTCAAAGGTCAAAAAAGGGACCTTTTTATGCCCCCGCCATTCGAAGAATGGTGGAAAGGGCATATAGCGATGCCCCTGTCCGTCCGTCCATTCGTCCGTGTGTCCAAAACTTAAACGCAGTCAATAACTTCCTTATTTATTGATGGATTTTAAAATTACTGGGCAGAAATGTTAACCATCATGAGGCGACGTGTCACGAGCAAAACGCAGGTCCGTACCTCCAAGGTCAAGGTCATACTTAGAGGTCAAAGGTCAAAAAAAGGGTCCGAAACTTAACCGCAGTCAATAACTTACTTATTTCTGTATGGATTTAGAAATTACTTTGAAGAAATGTTAACCATCATGAGAGGATGTGTCATGTGCAAACCCAGATCCGTACCTCCAAGGTCAAGGTCAAACTTAGAGGTCAAAGTTAAAAAAAATGGTCTGAAACTTAAACACAGTCAATAACTTTCTTATCTCTGGATGGATTTAGAAATTACTTTGCAGAAATGTTGGCCATCAATAGACAATTTGCCTTACAAAAAACCAAGGTCCTTACCTCCAAGGTCAAGGTCATACTTAGAGGTCAAATGTGATAAAAGGGTCCAAAACTGAAACACGATCAATAACTTTCTATGGATGAATACGAACATAGACATATTTTCAGGCGGGGGCATCGTGTCCTATGGACGCATTTCTAGTTCTGTGTTTGGTCAATATCTTATTAGCTCCACTGGCCAAAGGCCAGCGGGGCTATTGTCATGACCCTGTGTCCATCGTGCGTCCAGTCGTCCCTGCTTTAACTTTTTGCTTTAAACATCTTCTCCTCCTAAACTACTGGGCCAATTGTAACCAGACTTCACAGGAATGTTCCTTACTTAGTCCATTTCTAAATTCCTAAGAATTTTGTTACACCCAGAAATCTGGTTGCCATGGCAACAGAACCACAAAAAATTAAAAATCTTTAAAAATCTTCTCCTCCAAAACTGCCAGTTGGATTTCCTTTTTATTTTGCATGAATGTTCCTTGGGTTGACCTCTTTCAGATTCCTTGAAGAAATATTGATCTGACCAAAAACATGGCCGTCATGGGCGGGGCTTATTTTCACTATTTAACATATAGTGTGATGCTAAAAAATCTACGTCTGCAAAAGTACTTGTGGGATTTCATTGTAATTTGGCATGAATGTTCCTTGGGTGGACCTTTGTCAGATTCCTTGAAAAAAATTTGATCTGACAAAAAACATGGCTGCCATTGGCGAGGCTTATTTTCACTATACAACATATATATGTAGTGTAATTGTGAAAATATCTTCTGCTGCAAAAGCTTTATTTCATAGTTATTTGGCATGCATGTTCCTTGGGTTGACCTCTTTCAGATTCCTTGAAGAAATTTTGATCCGACAAAAAACATGGCCGCCGTGGGCGGGGCTTATTTTCACTATATAACATATAGTGTAATGTTAAAAAAGTCTTCTCTTCTTCAAAAATTCTTGTTGGATGTCATTGTAATATGCCATGAATGTTCCTTGGGTAGACCTCAGTAAGATTCCTTGAAGAAATTTTGATCCAATAAAAACAAGAAATATCTTTAAAAAAGATAAACGGCGTAAGAGATACTGGAATATGAATATTGAAACTATTTTGTGGTTAAATATGAAAAGAAGAACTGTTTTGAAATATAAACTTTAGATCTATAATTACGAATTCAAAAACAGTATAAAAAGCATTTGAAAAACCCTCAATCGGGCACCTTTTTGTTAGAGTACAACATGTACCACTGTGCAGCCCAATCTATTTCTTCAGGCCCACACAACAGAATTGCTTTAACAATATTTGAAGACCTTCTATTGAAGAAACATTCCTGTGAAAAAAAATCCAAGCAACCCTCATAGAGGAAATTTTAAAAGATTTGGTTGCTATAGAAACTAATGGAACATAAGCACAAGCAGGCTGATTCTGGTATACATCATGGTCAATTTGTGTGCTAAGTTTCAACTTTGAAGCCCTTATAGTTCCTGGGAAAATTCTGACCCAAATTGTTGATGTGTAAAATTTTGAGAAAAAGAATATCAACAAGGAAAAAGACAGATAAGCAGCAGCAGCAGCCTGATTTTGGTATATACAAGATATTGAACCACTGTCCACATCTATACAAAACTTCCACATTGTTACGCCCCGAGGTAACCCCTCAGTAAGACAGATAACTCTGTATTGACCAAGTGTGTGACGTCACGGAACAAACTCGAATACACAAAAGAAAAAAAATATGGCTCAAAGCAGAGGCAATCAAAATTTATTGTTAAAAAAGAAACTTTTGAAGCCACATTATTGGCTTGCTAAACCCCAACCCTTTCCAACACCCATTTGCAATAAGGCTGCGGTTAGTGCACCGAAAGATTCGACCTTAGGTGCGCATTTAAACTGGACTGAATCTTGTCATAATAAGTTCCCTTTGGAAACGGACACGACCTCAAAAAGACTTTTCAAACACACTTAACCATAGAGATGAGCCTCAGTAGGGACCCATCAAATAAAGTATTTCATACTTACAACTGGTCCCAGCATTTGAGAAGATAGATTCCGAACTCGTCTTTTAAAGGTTGAATTTCAATATCTCTTCAAAGTCGAAAGAGTGCACATGTATCTTACGGTGTATTTTGTGTAAAACTTTCCTTTCAATTCTTCACAATAAATCACAGAACTTTCAGGCCACTGTACAAGATCTCAGGTCACTGTACAATGACAATACAAGTAAGTTTACAATTATTTATTCAAGTAGCGACATTTTAAACGCTAGATATAAAAGACAGGAGTTGAGTATGTTACAAACCCATGGCATGTTTTCACAGAAATATAATTTTCATTAATTTCCGCTTGGAAAATAACATTTTAATTCGGAGGATTCTGAAACAGAGCCATCGTTTTGGGACAAAATCGTTTGTATTTTAGTGCTTTTGAATAATTAAGGCATTCCCATAGTTCATAAGAAACATGACAACCAATCTACGTGTTTCTTATACAATTCACACACCACAGACAATTTGTAGGACATAAAGGTTTTACCATAACCCTCAAAATAAATAAACAAACACAAATTTTGCTCGGCCCCGCCCATCGGGGCTTGAAGAAATAGATCGGCTGCATGATGCTTCAACGCAGAGCTAAAACCGACCCGCACACAAGTACTGGTAAACTGCTTAGAGGGTCTAAGCCTGCCCAGACAAATTGGTGCGAGTCGGCCCGTCCATGTTTATAAACTCTATTGGTTTCATTTGGGCGGCAGGGCTTGAGATGTCATTTCATCTCAATGTCGGGTAAGAGTCCACAAAATTGGAAGCAAAGTCTCCAAAATGACCTATAAAATGTTGACGGGGACGTTAAACCTCAAATCCAAAACAAAAAAAAAAAAAAAAAAAAGGCATACCATGTCAAGCTTATTTAATCCTGCAAGTGACAAACCGTCACTGCACAGAATCGCAGGTCACATTCAATAATCCTAAACACTGTACATTTCCGGTCCTACACTGTGAGGATGCCGCCATCCAAGAAAGGAAAATATACACTCTCAAACTCCAAATCTTTGCATTTATCATTTGAGCCCCGCCAAGCGAATTTGTGTCTTCGAGCATTCCGTCATGACAAATTTTAACTGCGCATGCCCAGCCATTCAGAGGGGCCAGGGATATGGCTTTCTGTCTGAAGGTTCCTCTTGATTCACTGCTTGTATGAGCGAGCAGCGAAGGTTCTGGCGAGACTGCGCGGATGCGCAGGCTCGCCTGAACCTTCGCTGCTCGGATAGGCGATAAGTACCAAAATCGCTTGACGGGGCCCATATTTGTTTTTCAGGAAACAAACCCATCTGCAATAGATAGATGTAAATCGAAAAACGGGGCCTCGGTATCAGAAGACTTTGCTTTATTTAACTGGGGTGGGGTGGGGTGGGGGGAGGTGGGTGTAAATTTGACCGATCAAACCATCGAAATAGGTAAATTGTCAATACATGTATTTTATATATCATCCAGATATCTTTAAGTTGAGCTAAAGGCTTCAATGATTTCAGATTGGTTTTCAACGGTGTGGGACATATTGAAGTCTCTATCATAACAAAATAATGACAGATCAGCCACAGGAGTGCACAATATGTACTCATCGGAATACCCACAATACCAAATCTTATATAAATTTTGCCAAGTAGAAAGGTGAGAGCTTCACACACTTTCTGACAATACCCTAAAGTCTATTTTTATGCTCTTCTGAAGTAAAAAAAGCATTTCTTACAATACGTGCAAGATATAGGGAATCTTCCCTATGGAATGTCCATTCAATTAAATCATTATCCCCACGTTTTTAAAAAAAAGTGGGGATATTGTTATCGCCTCCGTCCGTCCGTCCGTCCGTCTGTCTGTCCGTCTGTCCGTCTGTCTGTCCGGCTATCTCCTCCTAAACCGTTAGCCGGAATTCAACCAAATTTGGTATGCGAGTTGCTTACATGAATGGCTTGCGCAAGAGCACATTTTTTTTTTGTCCCCGCCCCCAGGGGCCCTGGGGAGGGGTCAAAAGGTCAAATATCAATAAAATTCAATTACAAAGTCAATTTTGAAGATTTTGATGCCAAACTTTGCACATGTACTTAGTTATGAAAAAAGTAAAACATATTGAACGGGATTTTGGCTGTGACCCCTAGGTCACGCCCTGGGGGTCGTACTTGGGGGGGTCGGGGTCAAAATTAAAGTTTTTCAGAACATAGTCATGTTGCATATCTATGCGAAGGGGATAATGGGTAGAATAAACTACAAGTAAAATTTTGACCCTGGGGTCAGATTGGGGCCCTGGGAGAGGGGTCAAAGGGTCAAAATTTAAGTTTTTTGGAACATAGTCATGTGGCATATGAAATTGAAGGGCATGATTAGTAGAATATAATACAGGTAATATTTTGACCATGGAGTCAAATTAGGGCCCAGGGTGAGGGGTTTTCGGTACTTGGCCCCTCTGTAGAAAATGTGGGGATTTGCGATGGCGCGCCATCGACAGTATTCTAGTTAAGTTTTTCTTTCATAAGATTATGAGGCTGTGTAGTGTTAAGGGTGGAAAATCATCTTGCAGACAGACTTGAAGCACGAACACGTCTGGATTTCAGTTTATTTAAAACAAACCTATTTGGGTTGTTGAGTGATGGCAAAGGTGTTGCAGTTGCTGGGGCTTCTAACTTACAGTTGTTTGTTCTGTCTTGTTTGATTTGAGGTTTAACGTCCCCATCAACACTGTATAGTTCATTTTGGAGACGTTGCTTCCAATTTTGTGGGACTTTAACCCGACATTGAGATGAAATGGCATCTCAAGCCCTGTCGCCCAGTGAAACCAATAGGGTTTATTGGCCATTTTGTGGGAAAGTAACTGTCCTTTTGGCTTTCCGCTGTTGGTGTTTCCATTAGGTCTGTTGTTTCATGTTTGTGTGTCTTTCCCTTTGGTGTCTCTGATGGGAGCTGTGGGTTGATTGTAACGATTCCTGATCATTGTCTCCACTTCTATTTTTTATAAGCATGGATGGTCCAACTTGTACCGCTTTACCAGGGCAGGCTTAGATCCTCTAAAAGGTTTACCAGTACTCATGTGTGGTCAGATTTCAGCTCTGCGTGGAAGCATCATGCAGCCAATCTATTTCTTCAAGCCCCGATGGGCTAACATACAGTTGACTTACAGTTGGAAAACGCCTGCTGTTCTTGCAGCAGGTAAAATTAGAGGGGGGATGTTGCGTTTTCTTCTGTCTCTACACTTCCATTCATTCTCCTCATTCTCCTCTGTCCCTCGTTTTAATCACCTCTACTGTCTCTTTTATCTCTTTTCTCCCATTCTTTGGGAGAAGACACAAAATGGCCCGTAAGAATTGACGCGTCGTTTAACACAAAACAATCAATCAATCTATTTCCTTGTTGGGAATGAACAATTTTATTCGCCGGTCTCGGTAGCTAAGTCGGATGCGCGTCTGACTGGTGATCTGGAGGACGCGGGTTCAATACCTGCCGGGGTCGGCAACATTCCTTCGTGGAGATTGATCACGCAGTCTTTTCTACGGTCGTTCTTCCCCGCCGCTGATTCAAGAAGGGCAGTTGTCAGTTTCTGGCGAAAGAATGTGCATTGTTCTGGTTATTCGCTTACGTATAAGCTTGTCCAGGAAAAGTGTGGATATGTAAAATGACCGGCTCAAAAAGGACCTAAATAGTGTTCACTGGGCCGTTAAACTCCCATACAAACAAACACTTTAAAAAAACAAACAAACAATGCTATTTCTGTTGCAAATATTTCTACCAAGCATAACGCATAGGCCTAGTTCCTGTTTATTTATAAAATTGAAACATGCGATTTTACATCATAAAATGCACATGATAATTCCCTTTATTATCGACACAGTTGAGAGAAGAGAACAAGTATTGTATTTAGAAAGCTCTAACTTGTAAATTACTGCTCACTGTTTATGTAGTTTTTTTCCCTTGTAAGAAGGTAAAACCTTTGTTAAACGTACATTTTTTTATCTATGAAAACATGGTTGATTTATAAATTAATTGTAAAAACGCACTGCAACGATATGTTACATTCAGTATTTAGTTATCTTATATAGCTTCATGTATAGCGGTTACTGACAAATTTGGTTTGAAATTAATAAAATTCGAAACTAGTGTCTGAAAATGCGGCCTGTGACAGAGAAGATATATTGTATGCTGTAATTTTAAAGGCGATCGCTATTGACAGCCAGTAAACTAAATTGATGAAAATGGGTTATTGCAAATTTATTGTATGTTTTACTTTATAAACATTTATGGACAGGTTATTTAATATAATTTATTATATAATGGCTTCAGGTACTGTGATTATCCCCTCAGTTGGTCTTTACCATGGAACCTGCTAAAGTAGTGGTATTACCAGCTGTTCCAAGGATTTGGTGACTGTCTATCTTCTGATACATATCATTTCTATGACTAAGAATATTGTGAAGCCTTATTAATCTTCTTAATGCAAACAAATATTTACTGTTTTGCCTGTGACCGAGGCCATTGTTGGCGGAAATTCCCAGTTTTTAGCTCACCTGAGCAGAAGGCTCATATGTGAGCTCATAGTATGGTAAGGCTCCGTTGTCTGTCTGTCGTCTGTTGTCTGCCAACATTTTCAAACATCTTCTCCTCTGAAACCCCAAGGCTGATTGGAGTCATATTTCTTGTGGAGCATCCATGGGATGGGGGAACGAAAGTTTGTTCACAGGGTCCAGGTCACATGACCAAGATGGCCGCCATGCCCATTTAAGGTAAAACCCCTTCCAAAATCTCCTCCTCCGGAACCAGTGGGCAGATTGGCCTGAAACTTGGTATGTAGCATTAGGGACTTGGGTCCATCATATTTTGTTCAAATGATGACCCTTGGATGACCTTGACCAATTTTAACCCAAGGTCAAATTTGGTCGCATAGACTTTTATATGTGTATGGGATAAAGTCAAAACCGTGTATTTTTTGGAAACTATTGCAGCCTGTGATCTGAAAATTAGTAGATGCAGTAAGCTAAATGGGTGGATGAAACTACATGAGTATTCAAGGTAAAGGTCATTCTTTGACCTTTGTTCAAGGTCATTCAGGTATGAGAATTAAAACTTATTTTTCTCAGAAACCACAAAGCCATTTGTAACAAAATTTCATATGAAAGTTTTTAAGAACAAGGAAATGACAATTAATCAATATGAATTTGGTCACATGACCAATATGGCCGTCATGCCCATATTCGGTAAAAACCCTTCAGAAATCTTCTTCTCTGGAACCTGTGGGCCGATTATCATGTAACTTGGTAAGTGGCATTGGGGATTCGGGGCCCATCAAAATTTGTTCAGATGATGACTCCTGAATGACCTTGACCTATTTTAGGCCAAGGTCAAATTTTGTCGCATTGACTTTTGTATGGGGGGAAAGTCAAAACCGTGTATTTTTAGCTCACCTGTCACGAAGTGATTTAGCTCACTTGTCACGTGAGTGACGAGGTGAGCTTTTGGGATCACTTTTTGTCTGTTGTGCATCCTCAGTGTGATGCTCCATCCATCCATCCCTAAACAATTTCTTCAAACAACATCTCCTCCTAAACCACTGATCGTATTTTGACCAAACTTCAAAGGAATCATCGAATGATCCCTAGGTGGTCCCCTTTCAAAGTTTTTCAGATCGTTCCAGTCTGTTGCACAACTAGGTCACAGAAGCTAAAAATAGATTTATTTTTTTTACTGAAAACTTTGAAAATCTTCTTCTCTGAACCTGCATGGTCCAGCTCTTTGATATTTTATATGAAGCTTCATCTAGCATGTCTAGTGGACCTCTACCAAGTTTGTTCAAAATATAGTTCTGGGGCCAAAAATGCCCCCGTGCGGGGGCCCGCTTGTTTCACATAGGTGTATATAGGGAAAACCTTTAAAAATCCTTTTGTCTGAAACAAGAAGGCCTAGGTCTTTGATATTTGGCATGAAGCTTCATCTAGTGGACCTCTACCAAGATTATTCAAAATATAGTCCTCGGGCCAAAAATGCCCCCGCGCCGGGGCCCACTGATTTTACTTAGGCATATACAGGGATAACCTTTAAAAATCTTCTTGTCTGAAACCAGAAGGCCAATGCCTCTGATATTTGGACCTCTACCAAGATTGTTCAAATAATAGCCTTGGGGCCAAAAATGTCCCTGCGCGGGGACCCACTAGTTATGCCCCCGCCTGCCTTGGCAGGAGTGGGGCATATAGCGTTTCGCCGTGATGTTACGTCCGTACGTGCGTACGTGCGTTCGTGCGTATGTCCCGTTCGTAACCACCTCGGGCTGAAATGTCGACCTCGGGCTGAAATGTCGGACTTGCAAATAATTTTTTTGCCTGTTGTGCTACAAAGTTGAAATTTGGTATGACATCTACTCAGACCAAGACCTATCAGTTCATGTTCAAGTTGACCCAAAGTCGTGCCCCTGGGTGGGCCTAGGGGTCAGATTGCGTAACAGGTCAAAATTGTCATATAGGAATTTGCATGCAAAACTGTCAAAATGTCTAATTATCTTGAAAATTTATCAGATTCGAACACCTAAACCATATATATTATTGTTCGTTATGATATGACACATTCCATGACACAGACTTTGGGTCCCTACAGTCACCCCTGGGCTATGCCCCGCCCCCTTTGCTTCATTAAAGTCTTTATATCTCAGAAACTATCCATATCCCCACCCCTTAACCATATATATTATTGTTCCTTATGAAAAGATGCTTTGACTGATACAGACATTGGGTTCATCCCGACCCCCCCCCCCCCCCCCCCCCCACCTAAACCATATATATTATTGTTGCTTATGATATGACACATTCCAGCCCAAAGAATTTGGGTCCCTCCGGTCACCCCCGGCCCATGCCCCGCCTAATTATCTTGAAAATTAATCAGATTCGAACACCTAAACCATATATATTGTCGTTCCTTATGATATGACACATTCCAAGACGCAGACTTTGGGTCCCCCCTGGGCCATGCACCGCCCCCTTCGTTATATCTCAGAAACTATCCATGTCACCACCCCTTAACCATATATATTATTGTTCCTTATGATAAGATGCATTGACTGACACAGACTTAATCAGATTCGAACACCTAAACCATACATATTATTGTTCCTTATGATATGACTCATTCTAAGACACAGACTTTGTCTCCCTCTGGTCAACCCCGGACCATGCCCCGCCCCCTTCAATTCATAAAAGGCCTTATATCTCAGAAACCATTCATATCCCCACCACTTAACCATATATATTATTGTTCCTTATGATAAGATGCATTCACTGACACAGACCTTGGGTCCCTGTGGACAGTTCCGGGTCCCTCCGGACACCCCTGTGCCATTCTAGAGAATGGGAACAAGCCATATCGACAAAGATATATGGCGGGGGCATCTGTGTACTTTGGACACATGTCTAGTTTTACATAGGCTTATATAGGGAAAAAAACTTAAAAAATCTTCTTGACTGAAACCAGAAGGCCCAGGTCTTTGATGTTTGGCGTGAAGCTTCATCTTGTGGACCTCGACTGAGATTGTTCAAATTATAGCCCTGGCGCCAAAAAATGCCCCCGCGCCAGGGCCCACTGGTTTTACATAGGCTTATATAGGGAAAACCTTTTAAAATCTTCTTGTCTGAAACCAGAAGGCCCAGGTCTTTGATATTTGGTATGAAGCTTCATCTAGTGGACTGCTACCAAGTTTGTTCAAATTATAGCCCTTGGGCCAAGAATGTTAGAGACACTGATACTCAGGTGAGCGATTCAGGGCCCTGTGGGCCCTCTTGTTTCACAAGTTATCTATGCATCACATCATGGCCAATCATGCATATGGAAAGAGAACAATTTTATAGGACAAACTGACAAGCCCACAACAATTAACCATTGTCCTGCTTAATGAATTAATTTTGCCACATCCATTTCTGTCTGTTAACCAAATAAATTGCAGAATACACAATGTATGATGTATTTGTTCAGTTCACAAACTGAATAACAAACATTTAGATCCTGATCAGATGGCTTATTCAGAAGCCATATGATCTGGATCTACACTGTTTTCAAAAGATAGGGGTTGTCGTGATCATCAGAACAATGGTAACTAGTGATCTGTTGGAGATGTAGATAGGACAATCCACAATGTTATTTTAGCCCCCACCTATCGGGGCTTGAAGAAATAGATGGGCTGCATGATGCTTCCCACAGCATGATGCTTCCCACAGAGCCGAAACTGACCTGCACAAAAGTACTGGTAAACCTCTTAGAGGATCTAAGCCTGCCCAGTCAATGCGGTGCGAGTCAGCCCGTCCATGCTTATAAATCCTATTGGTTTCATTGGGCAGCAGGGCCTGAGGTGTCATTTCATCTCAATATCCGATAAAAGTACCACAAAATTGGAAGCAACATCTCTAAAATGACCTTTACAGTGTTGTCAGATGGGGACTTCAAATCAAACAAACAAAAAAATGTTATTTGTTTCCAGCCCATTTAACATTCCTTCAGAGCTCTAGACCCATTTTGTCTAGTCAATAGTTAAAGAACAGATACATGTCTACTGAGAATCAGACAACTGGGCCTTGGTGTGGACATCAGTTTTCCCTTGTAAGGCTTATGCTAAGGTGGGCTTAGAGGTCTAAATGTCTCTCAGACTAAATGCTTAGTTAAACTGTTACAAAAGCCTGATGTGAAACTGAACTGCACCACAGCTCTAGATAAGAAGGAAAACCAAGATATTTAGATAAACTTTCCTCATATCTATTAACCAGGACTGGTGTTAACCTGGCATTTCTAGTATCTGTTGGAAAAGCCTAAACAAGGCAATTCTAACACGTACCCATAACATATTTTAATGCCAGAAATAATCTCGTTAGTCCTTCTCCAGAGCTCTAATGTGCCTTCTGCTATTTTGAGATGGGGCTCGTGTGACATAAAAATGTCTTTTCCTTTGTGCACATATACTCAGCTGTACACATTGCTCCAGATTAGCAGCTCCTAGTATATCAATCCAATTTTGGAATTAAAAGAAAGGCGATCGTTATTGACAGCCGGCTGTCGATAGCCAACATCCAAAATTCTAAAAGTGATCTGCTAACTTGTACAGTAACAAGAGCTGTCGCATGACAGCATTCATGTAGCTCACCTTCAAGATATAAGGTAAAACTACAAAACCATGAAATATAGGTCACACTCACCTAGATATATTTTGAGATCAATGATCAGGTCACATGGAACATTTATTCTGGATATTACATTTCAGAATCAAATTGTGTCTGAAATGTAAGACAAAATCATTGAAGCATGAAAATAGGTCACACTGACCTAGATATATTTATATGTCAATCCTCTGGTCACATGAAACTTATAATTTAGGATTGAAGTTTCTCCAAAAAAAGTATTCAAAATATTTGGCAGACTCACTGAATCATGAAATATAGGTCACATTGACCTATATGTATTTTGTGGTCAGTCAGCTGGTTACATTGAAGTAATATCCCAGGTTTAACATTTCTTCATCAAAATAGTATTCAAGATAATAAGCAAAATCACTGACCCATGAAATATAGGTCACAATGACCCAGATATACTTTGAGGTAAATCATCTGATCACACAAAACTCAAACATGTAATCCAGGTGAGACATTTCTCCATCAAATAGTATTCAAGATCACAGGCCAGATCACAGAACCATGAAATATAGGTCACAGTGACCTAGATATAATTCAACGTCAATCGTGGGGTCACATGGAATAAATATTCCAGATATGACTTTCTTCATCAAATAGTATTCGAGATAATTGGCAAAATCACTGAACCATGAAATATAGGTCACAATGACCTGGATATATTTTGAGGTCAATTATCAGATCACATGAAACTGATAATCCAGGTGAGACATTTCTACATCAAATAGCATTCAAGATAGTAGGCAAAATCACTGAACCATGAAATATAGGTCAGAGAGACCTAGATATATTTGAGGTCAATCATGGGGTCACATGGATCTAATAACCCAGGTATGACACTTCTCCATCAAATAGTATTCAAGATAATAGGCAAAATCAAAATCACTGAACCATGAAATATAGGTCACACAGACCTAGATATATTTTATGGTCAATTATCTGGCCACATGGAACTAACAATCCAGGTATGACATTTCTCAGTCAAATAGTATTCGAGATAATAGGTCACAGTGGCCTAGATATATTTTGACGTCATCAGAAGACCCTCTCTGGTACATAAGTTCTAAATAAGAGTGCTCTGTGATGAGTGACTGTTGAGATATAAGCATTTGAAAAACTTTAACACCATGTGATGGGAACGCAAACGTGCACGCGGACGCCCGAGGTGACAACAATAGCTCTCTGTGTACTCCGTACAGGCGAGCTAAAAATAATTGCATATACATTATTAAGACTCATTTATTTATTTATTGAGATTCTTAATAATCTATAAAACAAAATATTTATTTATTGATTTATTTAAGCCACAGCATCGAAGCCCCCGCCCAAAGGGGCTTGAAGATATATATGGGCTGCATGATGCTTCCACGCAGAGCTGAATTCGGCCCACACACTAGTACTGGTAAACCGCTTTATAGAGGATCTAAGCCTGTCCAGGAACCGCGGTGTGAGGCGGACCTTCCATGCTAATAAACCCTATTGGTTTCATTGGGCGACAGGGCTTGAGATGTCATTTCATCTCAATGTCGGGTAAAAGTCCCACAAAATTGGAAACGTCTCCAAAATGACCTTTACAGTGTTGACGGGGACGTTAAACCTCAAATCAAACAAACAAACAAAAAAGCTACAGCATGGAGTTACATCTTGTAGAGTTCCAACCATTTATGCCTTAAGTGTAATGAACACTTTAATAGTTCGTATTTAATTATTCTGATGAAAATTTTCATTTGTATGAACAAAGTTTAATAGTTCACTTTAGTATTCTATAATCATGGTAATTATTTCATTTTTATTTATGCATTCATGTTTTTTTACCAGATTATATTCATTTATATATAAGTATAGATATCCAATATCTTATCTGGCTGTCAATAGCGAATTCGCTATCGACGGCCGGCTGTCAATAGCGAATTCGCTATCGACAGCCGGCTGTCAATAGCCACTTCCAATTTTAAATGTGTTTGGTTAATAAATTGCAGAGCTTTTAAATTCTCTCAGTGGTATTTTTTACTCCCCTTTTGACCATCAGCCAAAACTCAAGTCCAGTGATAAGAAACTTGGTTGTTCAATGGGCGCCGTTCAATGCAGGCTGTCTTTCAACATACACTAATTAAAGCACAACGCGAGGTTAGACCGGAGTGGGTAGTCTCTACCCAAATCTTGTACACTGTACAAAATTAAAAGCTTGTCTATAATGATTTACTTCATTATACCCCCACAAATGAAATTTGGGGTGGTATATAGGAGTGAGCTTGTCGGTCGGTCGGTCGGTCTGTTGACTTGGTTTCCAGACGATAACTCAAAAAGCGCTTCACCGATTTTTATAATTTTTGGTACACTGATGTAACATCATAAAATACAGGTCAAGTTCGATTTCCACTACAATTCGTCAATTTTCGACATAGTTATGGCCCCTTTCAAGTGAAAAAATTGCAAAATGCCGCTGTTGTACTATCAAGGCAGTTTTTGTGGGGGTAACCGGTATTCATCACCTTTAGTGATAGCTCTAGTTGCAACTATTTTATTAGATAACGGATATTTTTCCATTGTTTAACATCTGCATTGCCGTACTGTACAACTTTAAATTAATAAATGCCATACTTAAGTGATTATTCAGTCACGAATATATTTGTCAAACATCGGTAAACGCTATACTTACCGCTACATTTTTTGCAGAAGTTTACACATTTTTAACCAATCGCAAATTACAATTTATTCAATCAAGACTAATACCAATAAGTAGGTCAAAAGCCAGCTAATACAGCTACGCCGAAAAATGGCTTCCATGGGCGGGAATTTTTTCAACATAAAACATATAGCCAAATGCCAGAAAGATTTTCTTCTCTAAAGTACTTATTATGTCTCCCCCGAAAATTTTTTTTTCGGAGAGACATTGGTTTTCCCCCGGGCGTCTGTCTGTCCGTCCGTCTGCTGTCTGTCCGTCTCTCCGTCTGTCACAAATTCGTGTCCGCTCTATAACTTGAAAACCATTCAAGCTATCTCCACGAAACTTCATATAAATATTAATCAATATTAGACGACGTGCAGAGCGCAAGAACTATTACTCTCGCTTGTATACTTTTTGAGTTATTTCTATTGGAATTTTGTCCGTATGTATATATGTATGATAAAGGATATATAGGCAAATCGTGTCCGGTCAATGACTTTCTTATTGTTAGATGGATTTTGAAATTACTTGGCAGAAATATTAACCACCAAGAGACGATGTGTGCTGCGCATGATGTGGGACGGTACCTCAAAGGTCAAGGTCATACTTAGAGGTCAAAGGTCAAAAAAGGGGCCTTTTTTCGTGTTTGGTCAATAACTTTCTTATTTTTAAATGGATTTTTAAATTACTTGGCAGAAATGTTAACCACCATGAGACGATGTGTTGCGTGCATGACCCAGGTTGGTACCTCAAAGGTCAAGGTCATACTTAGAGGTCAAAGTAAAAAAGGGGCCTTTTTTCCATGTTTTGTCAATAACTTCCTTATTTTTTGATAGAATTTGAAATTACTTGGCAAAAATGTTAACTATCATGAGAGGATGTGTTGCATGCATGATTCAGTTTGGTACCTTAAATGTTAATGTCATACATAGAGGTCAAAGGTAAAAAAAGGGGCCTTTTTCGTGATTGGGCAATAACTTTCTTATTTTAGATGGATTTTGAAATTAATTGGCAGAAATGTTAACCACCATGAGATGATGTGTTGCACACATGACCCAGTTTGGTATCTGAAAGGTCAAGGTCATACAGAGAGGTTAAAGGTAAAAAAGGGGCCTTTTTTGTGTTCTGTCAATAACTTTCTGTTTTTTTTATATGGATTTTGAAATTACATGGCAGAAATGTTAGCCACCATGAGACGATGTGTTGCGTGCATGTGCCAGGTTGGTACCTCAAAGGTCAAGGTCATACTTAGAGGTCAAAGTTAAAAAGGGGCATTTTTTTTCGTGTTTGGTCGATTACTTTCTGATTTGTAGATGAATTTTGAAATTACTTGGCAGTAATGTTAACCACAATGAGGCGATGTGTCTCTTGCATGCCCCATGTTGGTACCTTAAAGGTCATGGTCATTCTAAGAGGTCAGAGGTCAAAAATGGGGAAATTTTTTTGTGTTCAGTCAATAACTTTCTTATTTCTGGATAGATTGTGAAATTACTTGGCAGAAATGTTAACCATCATGAGACGATGTGTTGGGCTCTAGACCCAGGTCAGAACCTCCAAGGTCATACTGAGAGGTCAAAGTTAAAAAAAGTCTTTTGTTTGTGTCCAGTCAATAACTTTTTAGCTCACCAGAGCCAAAGGCTCTGGGGAGCTTATAGGATAGGCAGTTGTCCGTCTTCTTCTGCGTAGTCGTATGGCGTCAACACTTTCAAACGATATCTCCTCTGAAGCCACTGGGCCGATTCCGCCCAAATTTCACCTGTAGCATCCTTGGGCAGGGGATTGAAAGTATGTGTTTTTAATGAAAATTGGCTCATTATTTTGGTTGCTATGGCAACTTAAAGTTTCCATAGACTTATATTGGGGAAAATAGAAAAATTGCATTTACTGCCAAACTTTGCAGATATTTTGGCAAAACTTTTATTGAAATATTCCTTGGAGTGAACTTCTTTTAGCCACATGCTTTTATGCCAACCTGGGGGTCCCCAGGGTGTGCCGGGGCCATGCCCCACCCCCTCCAGTGCATAAAAGACCATATATCTCTGAAGCCATTCAAATCCCCACCCCTAAACTATATATATTCTTTTTTCTTATGATAAGACGCATTCAGTGACACCAACCTGAGGGTCCTCTTGGATGTGCCGGGCCCATGCCCCACCCCCTCCACTCCGTAAAAGGCCCAATATCTCAGTAGATCCCCACCCCAAAACCATATATATTCATGTTTCTTATGATAAGACCCATTCAGTGATACCAACCTAGGGGTCCTCCAGAGTGCGCCGGGGCCATGCCCCACCCCTCCACTAGTTAAAAGGCAATATATCTCGGAAACCATCCAGATCCCCACCCCAAAACCATATATATTCGTGTTTCTTATGATAAGACACATTCAGTGACATCAACCTGGGGGTCCAATGGGATGTGCTGGGCCTTGCCCCATCGCCTCCACCCCATAAAAGGCGCAATATCTCAGAAACCGTTCAGATCCCCACCCCTAAACCATATATTTTCTTGTTTGTTTGTTTGTTTGATTTGAGGTTTTAAATCCCCGTCAACACTGTAAAGGTCATTTTGGAGATGTTGCTTCTAATTTTGTGGGACTTTTACCCGACATTGAGATGAAATGACATATCAAGCCCTGTCGCCCAATGAAACAAATAGGGTTTATTAGCATAGACGGCCCGCCTTGCACCGCAGTTCATGGACAGGCTTAGATCCTCAAAGCGGTTTACCAGTACTAGTGTGCGGGCCGGATTCAGCTCTGAGTGGAAGCATCATGCAGCCCATATATGGGCTGGGGCGGGATTTATATATTCTTGTAACTTATGATAAGACGCATTCAGTGATTTCAACCTAGGGTCCAATGTCTAGGTCATACTTAAGAGGTCAAAAATGGGGAAGACATCTGTGTTTTTGTAGAAAAACAAATTCTTTGGTAAACAGTGCAAGCCCAGATCAGATGCCATCACACCGACCCACTCAGAGTACTGGTAAACCGCTTAGAGGATCTAAGCCTGCCCAGGCAAAGCGGTGTGAGTGTCGGACCGTCCATGCTTATAAACCGAATTGGTTTCATTGGGCAACAGGTCTTGAGATGCCATTTCATCTCAATGTCGGGTGAAAGTCCCACAAGATTGGAAGCAACATCTCCAAAATGACCTTTACAGTATTGACAGGGACGTTAAACCTTAACCCTTTACCACTCAGACCAATAGCAAATATAGCATTCTTTACAGAACACTGATATAGGTAAATCAATAATAAATAGTCCATATATGGCTGATAGGCCTGACAGTCTTATCTGAACAGAGATATTGGCATTTTTGTGTGATTTACACCCTTATGTTACAAAAATGATTATTTTAATATTTTCTGTACATTTAACAATATTTATGTAAATGTAAAGTTTCTTGGAAATTAAATTTTCTTTCCAATGGTACTAAATTTATTATGCCCCCAACTTTGAAAAAGTTGGAGGGGCATATTGGTTCTGGTTCGTTAGTCCATTCATCCGTTCGTCCGGCCGTTACGCTTTTGATACATAGCATAAGTAAAGAACCGTGTATGCTAGGGTTTGAAATTTCATATATGGATTCCTCATGGAAAATTAGCTGACGCGTATTTTTTTTTCTCATCCCGATTATGCCCCCTTCAAGAGTTATTGTCCTTTGAAATTTTTTTAATAAAATCTTGTCAGCAAGATATCTCAAAAACTATTGGAGCTAGAGCCTTGAAAGTTGGTGAATATATTGGTGGTGATGAGTAGATGAACTGATTAACTTTTGAAAAAATTCCGAAAAATACTTTTTGAGTTATGGCCCTTTGTCATTTTGGTAATTTGTGCCCATTGTAATGTATGCTAAAAGTGATGCATAGCATAACTTTAGAACCGTGTACGCTAGGGTTTTGAAATTTCATATATGGATTCCTCATGGAAAATTAGCTGATGCGTATTTTTTTTTCTCGTCCGGATTATGCCCCTTTTAAGAGTTGTTGCCCTTTGAAATTTTTTAAATAAAATCTTGTCAGCAAGATATCT
Source organism: Lucinisca nassula (assembly GCA_963580285.1). Classification (NCBI taxonomy): domain Eukaryota; kingdom Metazoa; phylum Mollusca; class Bivalvia; order Lucinida; family Lucinidae; genus Lucinisca; species Lucinisca nassula. The sequence goes on along the minus strand of CAUZLF010000336.1, from coordinate 314,693 downwards.
CAAAAACTATGGGAGCTAGAGCCTTGAAAGTTGGTGAATATAGTGGTGGTGCTGAGTAGATGAACTGTTTAACTTTTGACAAAATTCTAAAAAATACTTTGTGAGCTATGGCCCTTTGTCATTTTGGTAATTTGTGCCCATTGTAATGTATGCTTAAAGTGATGCATAGCATAACTTTAGAACTGTGTATGCTAGGGTTTTGAAATTTCATATATGGATTCCTCATGGAAAATTAGCAGACGAGTATTTTTTTCTCGTCCGGATTATGCCCCTTTCAAGAGTTATTGCCCTTTGAAAGGTCAAGGTCAAGGTCACTGACTATTTTTTTAGAAAAAACTTTGTCATCGCTCTAGAGCCTCCATTTCTTCACCAATTTCAATATAACTTCACACAAATGTTCCTTGTTAAAATATCTCGAGCGAGTTTGACTTTCAAGGTGATGGCCTCAAAGTCAAGGTCACTGTGGCTATTTTTAGAAAAATTTTGTCATCGCTCTAACGCCTACATTTCTTCACTGATTTCAATATAACTTCACACAAATGTTTCTCATGACAATATCTCGAGCGAGTTCGACTTTCAAGGTCATGACCTCAATGTCAAGGTCACTGTGGCTATTTTTAGAAAAACTTTGTCATCGCTCTAGCGCCTACATTTCTTCACTGATTTCAATATAACTTCACACAAATGTTTCTTATGACAATATCTCAGCGAGTTCGACTTTCAAGGTCATGACCTCTAGGTCAAGGTCACTGTGGCTATTTTAAGAAATCCTTTGTCATCCCTCTAGCCCCTACATGTCTTCACTGATTTCAATATAACTTCACACAAATATTCCTTATGACAATATTTTGAGCGATTTCGACTTTCAAGGTCATGACCTAAAGGTCAAGGTCATTGTGGCTATTTTTAGAAAAACTTTGTCATTGCTCTAGCGCCTACATTCCTTCACTGATTTCAATAGAACTTCACACAAATGTTCCTCATGACAATATCTCGAGCGAGTGCGACTTTAAGGGTCATGACCTCAAGGTCAAGGTCACTGTAGCTATTTTTAGAAAAATTTTATCATCGCTCTATTGCCTACATTTCTTCACTGATTTCAATATAACTTCACACAAATGTTCCTTATGACAATATCTCTAGTGAGTTCCACTTTCAAGGTCAAGGTCACTGTGGCTATTTTTAGAAAAACTTTGTTATCGCTCTAGCGCTTACATTTCTTCACCAATTTCAATATAACTTCACACAAATGTTCCTTATGACAATATCTGAAGCCATTTCGACTTTCAAGGTCAAGGCCACAATGGCTATTTTTAGAAAAACTTTGTCATCGCTCCAGCGCCTACATTTCTTCACCGATTTTAATATAACTTCACACAAATGATCCTTATGACAATACCTCGAAAGAGTTCGACTTTCAAGGTCAAGGTCACTGTGGCTATTTTTAGAAAAACTTTGTCATTGCTCTAGCGCTTACATTTTTTTCACCAATTTCAAAATCGATTCACACAAATGTTCCTTATGACAATATCTCGAGCGATTTCGACTTTCAAAGTCAAGGTCACTGTGGCTATTTTTACAAAAACTTTGTCATCGCCCGAGCGACTACATTTCTTCACTGATTTCAATATAACTTCACACAAATGTTCCTTATGACAGTACCTGGAGTGAGTTTGACTTTCAAAGTCAAGGTCACTGTGGCTATTTTTAGAAAAACTTTGTCATGGCTCTAGCGCTTACATTTCTTCACCGATTTCAGTATAACTTCACACAAATGTTCCTTATGACAATATCTCGAGCTATTTCGACTTTCAAGGTCAAGGTCACTGTGGCTATTTTTAGAAAAACTTTGTCATCGCTCTAGTGCTTACATTTATTGATGGATGTAAATAGAACTTCACAAATGTTTCTTATGGTAATATCTCGAGTTGCTATGACTTTCAAGGTCATGACCTGAAGGTCAAGGTCACTGTGGCTATTTTTAGAAAAAACTTTGTCATTGCCCTACCGCCTACATTTATGATTTTAATCTAACTTCACACAAAAGATGCTTATGATAATATCTTGAGCAAGATCTACTTTGCGGCCATGGCCCCAAGTCAAGGTCCCTATGACTATTTTTAGAGAAATATTGTCATCACTCTAGAACCTACATTTATGGATGGATTTTTAAACAAACTTTACACAAATGTTGCATATGATAATATTTCAAGCAAGTTGGACTTTTGCCATTTCAGTGTTTTCCACACACACGAAGTTGTCTTGTGCGAAGGGATTTGTATCGCATGCGATGCCTTGTTTTTTTTAGCTCACCTGGGCCGAAGGCTCCAGGGGAGCTTATAGTATAGTGGGTCGTCCGTCCGTCCGTCCGTCCGTCGTCCGTCCACACTTTTGAGCAGCTATATCTCTGTATCCTGCAGGCTGATCTCAATCATTTCTCACCTGTAGCATGCCTCTGGTGGGGCATTGATGACATAAACTTTTTTTTGAAATCGCTCTAAAACTTTGGTTCCTATGGCAACCACAAGGTCCCATAGACTTACTATGAGAAAATGCTTGTCATCACCGTGGCGCCTTCAGTTTTGATCGGATCTTTCTGAAACTTATATGTAAGGTGACTGGGGATAAAAACTCGGATGAGTTCGAAAACCGGCCAAGTCGGCCCATTTATCATAGAGTTAGGTCCCTTTGTTTGCTGAAAATGCCCATTTTCGACCTTGTCATCACCGTAGCCCCTTCAGTTTTGATCGGATCTTTCTGAAACTTATATGTAATGTGGCTGGGGATAAAACCGCGGATGAGTTCGAAAACCGGCCAAGTCCGCCGATTTATCATAGAGTTACGTCCCTTTGATTGCTGAAAATGCCGATTTTTGACCTTGTCATCACCGTAGCCCCTTCAGTTTTGATCGGATCTTTCTGAAACTTATATGTAAGGTGGCTGTGGATAAAATCTCGGATGAGTTCGAAAACCGACCAAGTCGGCCCTTTTATCATAGAGTAACGTCCCTTTGATTGCTGAAAATGCTGATTTTTGACCTTGTCATCACTGTAGCCCTTTCAGTTTTGATCGAATCTTTCTGAAACTTATATGTAAAGTGGCTGGGGATAAAATATCGGATGAGTTCGAAAACCAGCCAAGTTGGTCCATTTATCACAAAGTAACGTCCCTTTGATTGCTGAAAATGCCGATTTTGGACCTTGTCATCACCGTAGCCCTTTCAGTTTTGATCAGATCTTTCTGAAACTTATATGCAAGGTGGCTGGGGATAAAGCCTCGGATGAGTTTGCATACCGGCAAAGATGGCCTATTTATCAAAGAGTTAGGTCCCTTTGATTGCTGAAAATGTTGATTTTTGACCTTGTCAACACTGTAGCCCCTTCAGTTTTGATTGGATCTTTCTGAAACTTATATGTAAGGTGGCTGGGGATAAAACCTCGGATGAATTCGAAAACCGGCCAAGTTGCCCCATTAAATATATAGTAATGTCCCTTTGATGGCTGAAAATGTCCAATTTTTTACCTTGTCATCACCGTAGCCCCTTCAGTTTTGATTGAATCTTTCTGAAACCTATATGTAAGGTGACTGGAGATAAAACCTAGGATGAGTTTGAATACCGGCCAAGTTGGCTCATTTATCATTGATTTACGTCCCTTTGATTGCTGATAAAAGCCGATTTTTGACCTTGTCATCACCATAGCCCCTTCAGTTTTGATCGGATCTTTCTGAAACTTATATGTGATGTGGCTGGGGATAAAATCTTGGATGAGTTCGAAAACAGGCCAAGTCAGCCCATTTATCATAGAGTTCTGTCCCTTTGATGGCTGAAAATGTTGATTTTTGACCTTGTCATTACCGTAGCCCCTTCAGTTTTGATCAGATTTTTCTGAAACTTATATGTAAGGTGGCTGGGGATGAAACCTCGGATGAGTTCGAAAACTGGCCAGGTCGGCTCATTTATTTTAGAGTAACATCCCTTTGATTGCTAAAAATGCCAAATTTTGACCTTGTCATCACCGTAGCCCCTTCACTTTTGATCGGATCTTTCTGAAACTTATATGTGAGGTGGCTGGGAATAAAATCTTGGATGAGTTTGAATACTGGCCAAGTCTGATCGGATCTTTTTGAAACTTACATGTAAGTTGGCTGGGAATAAAACCTCAGGTGAGTTCAAATACCGGCCAAGTTGGCACATTTATCATAGAGTGACGTGCCTTTAATTGCTGAAAATGCCTATTTTCGACATTGTTATCACTGCTGCCCCTTTAGTTTTGAACGGATCTTCATGAAACTTACAAACAAGGAAGTCAGGCAGAAAGCTTGGAGGAGTTTGAAAACTCTTGTTTCTGAACTTGTCATCACCATAGCCACTTCAGTTTAGATTGGATTTTCTTAGCAAGTCAGGAATAAAAGCTTGAATGAGTTTGAAAACCGGTGAGGTCAGCCTGTTTATCATAGAGTTAAATTCTACTTGATTTTCAGAAAATGCTTACCCTGTCATCACCATGTCCTCCCATAAAGCCTTCAGTAAAGGTTGGCACTTCCTTAAACTTTGAATCTGTTAGCTCAGGTGAGCGATACAGGACCAAGCTAGCTTGGTCCTCTTGTTTAGCTTATAGGATGGTAGGCATCCGCCGTCCGTGCGTTGTCCACCATTTTCAAATGTCTTCTTCTCTGAAACCACAGGGCCAATTCCAATTAAATTTCATATGCAGCATCCTGACAATGGGGGCACAAAAGTTTGCAATTATGGTCCAGGTCACATTACCAAGATGGCCGCCATGCCCAGATATGGTAAAATCCTTAAAAAATCTTCTTCCCCCGAACCACTGGACCAATTGTCTTGAAACTTGGGTGACTAAGTACTACCAAGTTTGCAAATATGATGACCCAAGATTGACCTTGACCTATTTTCTGCCCAGGTCAAATTTGGTTCCTTAAGGTTTTCAATGGGAAAAGGGTAAAGCAATGCATTTTTCGAAAAATATGGTCTGTGACATTAGAATAGGTAAAAAATGAATGTCTATGAATGCTTAAGGTCAAGGTCATTGGCTCAAGGTCACTCAAATTGTAGGTCCATTGACATTCCAAAATACATTTTCTCTGAAACCACTTGGTCAATTTCAATGAAATTTTAAATGCAGCCTTAGGAGGACAGTGAGGAAACAAAAATTTGTTTGAATGGTCCAGGTCACATGACCAAGATGGACCCCATGCCCAAATATGGTAAAAATCCTAAAAAAAATCTTCTCCTCCAGAACCAGTGGACCGATTGTCTTGAAACTTAGTATGTAGCATTAGGTGACTGAGTACTACCAAGTTTGCAAATATGATGACCCTAGGTTGACCTTGACCTATTTTGTGTCAAGGTCAAATTTGGTTCCTCAAGTTTTTCAATGGGAAACAGGTAAAACAATGCATTTTTAGCTCACCTGTCACGTAGTGACAAGGTGAGCTTTTGTGATCACTTTTTGTCCGTCGTGCGTCCGTCCGTCCGTCTGTGCGTCCGTAAACAATTTCAAATAAGTATATCTCTAATACCCCATGGTCAATTTTGATCAAATTTTATGAGAAGCATCATCAGGTAGGGGGAAAGGCTGCATAAGGTTTTTGGGCTGATCAGATTTGAATTCTGGTTGCCATGGCAACATATAGCTCCCATAGACTTACAATGGGAAAAAAATGAAATATCTTCTTCTCTGATACCACAGGGCCCAGAGCTTAGATATTTAGCATGTATTAACGGCCAGTGGTCACCTACATAATTCCTGCCAATCATGCCCCTTGGGTCCAAATTGGCCACGCCCTGGGGCCCCTTCGCTCCCATAGACTCATAATGGAACAAAAAGCTTCAAAAATCTTCTTCTCGGAAACCACAGGTCCCAGAGCTTAGATATTTAGCATGTAGCAACTGCAAGTGGTCACCTACATAATTCCTGCCAATCATGCCCCTGGGGTCCAAATAGGCCACACCCCGGGGCCCTTTAGCTCCTATAGACTCATAATGGAAAAAAAGCTTCAAAAATCTTCTTCTCTGAAACCACAGGGCCCAGAGCTGAGATATTTGGCATGTAGCAACGGCAACTGGTCACCTACATAAATCCTGCCAATCATGCCCCTGGGATCCCAATTGGCCACACCCCGGGGCCCCTTAGCTCCCATAGACGCATAATGGAAAAAAAGCTTCAAAAATCTTCTTCTCTGAAACCACAGGGCCCAGAGCTTAGATATTTAGCATGTAGCAATGGCCAGTGGTCACCTACATAATTCCTGCCAATCATGCCCCTGGGTTCCAAATGGGGGACGCCCCAGGGCCCCTTCGCTCCCATAGACTCATAATGGAACAAAAAGCTTCAAAAATCTTCTTCTCGGAAACCAAAGGGCCAAGAGCTTAGATATTTAGCATGTAGCAACGGCAAGTGGTCACCTACATAATTCCTGCAAATCATGCCCCTGGGGTCCAAACGGGCCACGCCCCGGGGTCCTTTAGCTCCTATAGACTCATAATGTAAAAAAGCTTCAAAAATCTTCTTCTCTGAAACCGCAGGGCCCAGAGCTGAGATATTTGGCATGTAGCAACAGCAAGTAGTCACCTACATAATTCCTGCCAATCATGCCCCTGGGTTCCAAATTGGCCACACCCCGGGGCCCCTTTGCTCCCATAAACTCATAATGGAAAAAAAGCTTCAAAAATCTTCTTCTCTGAAACCACAGGGCCCAGAGCTTAGATATTTAGCATGTAGCAACAGCCAGTGGTTACCTACATAATTCCTGCCAATCATGCCCCTTGGTTCCAAATGGGGACGCCCCGATGCCCCTTCGCTCCCATAGACTCATAATGGAACAAAAAGCTTCAAAAATCCACTTCTCGGAAATCACAGGGCCCAGAGCTTAGATATTTAGCATGTAGCAACAGCAAGTGGTCACCCATATAATTCCTGCCAATCATGCCCCTAGGGTCCAAACGGGCCACGCCCTGGGGCCCTTTAGCTTTTATAGACTCATAATGGAAAAAAGCTTCAAAAATCTTCTTCTCTGAAACCACAGGGCCCAGAGCTGAGGTATTTGGCATGTAGCAACGGCAAGTGGTCACCTACATAAATCCTGCCAATCATGCCCGTGGGGTCCAAATGGGCCACGCCCCGGGGCCCCTTAACTCCCATAGACTCATAATGGAAAAAAGGTTCAAAAATCTTCTCTGAAACCACAGGGCCCAGAGCTTTGATATTTAGCATGTGGCAATGACAAGTGGTCACCTACATAAATCTTGCCAATCATGCCCCTGGGGTCCAAATGGGCCACACCCTGGGACCCCCTTAGCTCCCATAGACTCATATTGGAAACTAGAAATGCGTCCATAGGACACGGATGCCCCCGGCTGAAAATGTGTCTATGTTCGTATTCATCCATAGAAAGTTTAAGTTTTGGACCATTTTTTTTACCTTGGAGGTATGGATCTGGGTTTGCACGTGACACATTGTCTAATGATGATTAACGTTTCTTCAAAGTAATTTCAAAATCCATCCAGAAATAAGTAAGTTATTGAAGTTTAAGTTTCGGACCATTTTTTTTACCTTTGACCTCTAAGTATGACCTTGACCTTGGAGGTACGGATCTGGGTTTGCACGTGACACATCGTCTCATGATGGTTAACATTTCTTCAAAGTAATTTCAAAATCCATCCAGAAATAAGTAAGTTATTGACTGCGTTTAAGTTTCGGACTCTGTTACATGTGGGTTTACGGCGTCCCGCAAACCCCCATGCTGACAAGACAACCGAGCGTGATCTCTGACAGGTGTACGGGCAGCTGTGGGGTAAGGCACAAGAAAGATGTTAGATGAATGACATGAATTATTTACAGTATCTACATACAACACTTGCTAACACAAAACATCACAATTTGTTGCTTCTGTAGCCAACTCACGACGTCCGCTCCGAAGGCAAAACAATGTTCTGTGCTCGGAACGGGTGACGTGAATACCTACAGAAGCAAACAACAAAAACAACAACAAAAACAAAAAAAGAAACAACACAAGACGCGGTTTATAACTTAGGGTGAATCCCCCACTCGCGTGAAACTTCCTCTCGCGAACTAGTAGAACTAGTCTATCAACATAGTTGATAATCGTAGGTTTAGCGATCGCGTTTGCCGATCAGATGTTTATCGATCGTCCAAATAACCTGCAGGTAAGTTGACCTCTTCCATGGTCTCACATTTGTTTACAACGAACAATGGTTTATATTCTGCTTCTACCCTGGTAGGCGCTGTTTACGGCGGTCTGTCCGCCCTTGCTGGACCCTAACGCCTAGCGTCGTACCAGTACCTGCTGCTATGAAGCAGGGAGCAGCAGGTCACACATTGTTGTGCCTGCAAATTACGATAACGGGACTAGAAACGAGTCACAAAACATACATGCTATATCATGATCCCCCTCCCGGAGAAGCCAGAATATGTTCATGCATATACCGTTATTGCGCATGCGCCGACCAGACATACAGGCTGATTAGTACATGCGACAAACAACCGTACAGCAGAACTCAACTTGACTGTGCATCAAATTATCAGCACCCAGCGCTTGACACAATAATACTCATCGTTCATGTTTCCTTACTGAGCACTACAGAAATCAATTAATGCTCACTACTACTGAGCATAATACTCATCAAATTTGTGCTCACTACATTATCACAAGTAAGAGGCAGTTGAACAGACCACGCCTTTGCGCTACCTGGTCAGCTGCCAATTACAGGAGACATAACAATCTCTATTTCATATCCTTTTCCGCGACACGGCTCACAAATATAGCTATTCACAAATTCAATACATTAATAACAGATAGAAACTACAACAGAAGATTTTCATCTATAATCCACAACATTTGTTAGTGTCTCATAAGGGCCAACACTGTTTGCCGTAAATTCTCTCTATTTGGTAGGCACCCCGTCACAACCGTCCTCGCGACGCCGATGACGCAGCTGACGTCATCCCCGCCGCTCAGGCCGTTATGACGTGTGGCGACCAAATACTCCCACTTATCATCATCACGTTCTTTATATGTACATACATGCACAAACTGAGTTATCAGACAAAAAACGGCATCATTACAAAATGAACTCGTAATTCTTCTTGAACAAAATTATTTCTAATCAACGTGAACATGCTTGTAAAATAAAATTCATTACGGTTCATCATCACGGATAACCCAACAGGCTCTTGTAAGAGTTTGCCCTGATGATGAAGATGTGGTTAAACCCGTCTTAAGTTTACGTCCCCTCTACACCTAATATCATATTGGGACGGAACCACGGTTTTCTAACCACAGCTAGTCACAAGTCATGGATCAAACAAGTGACCCGGCGTTTATTAATTACATTTTACAAAAGGGGTCTAAAAGCCTAAATGAATCTAGAATGAGCGGGTGTCCAAACTTTACGTCTCACCAACATCTAGGGTCAGCATGAGACAGGACCTCACTTAGAAAGACTCATTCTACTACTGGAGAAGCCTGGGATCAATTCTGCGACGTCTAGCTGGCAAAGCTAGTAGCCTAATCACTACAGGCCACAACAGTGAATTCAGAATAGGCTTCAGAAAGTTGGGGTATACTAGAAGTAAACCCCTCCAAAACCTACAAGCATGTTCATACAAAAATAATACTAAACATAGATTTAACATACCTTTCAATATACTTTCTATTTCCCCGTCACAATGTTGTGTTCACTCTTACAACTTGACCTGCTGCTAAAGTGTTCGCTTTTTTCAGGGTTTATATATCTATGAATACTACCGGAAAATCATGCCTACTCATATTACCTTGCTCAATTCGTGGCGAGGTGGAGATACCGGCCACAAACAAAGCCAGATAGCAAAAATCGAGTAGATAATGGATTTGCGTTCAAATAGTATATTTCCCATAGGAAAAATTGATGAAACGACCCTATAATCAATGACATGACTCCTGTCAAAACGAACACCCACACAACACGTGACGGGAATAAAAATCATATATGGCACAATTTGGCGGTTGGCGATTTTTAGGCAAATTCTATAGGACTCGGCCTTTTAGCGGCCCCCTGTATTGTAAAAACAGCTCTCTATAAACCACTCATGCATACATCGTATGATATGTGCATGACTTGTTCATGGAGCCGCACAGTTTGCGTACCATATTTCACCTAAAATATTTCACTCGCACCGCCCTACCATATATCTACTAAAATAATTTAGATGTGCATAAGCACCAGAGAGGTTTCCTATTCCATCTGGTAACAAGACTCTTTTTTTGACCTTTGACCTCTAAGTATGACCTTGACCTTGGAGGTACGGACCTGGGTTTTGCACGTGACACGTCGTCTCATTATGGTTAACATTTCTGCAAAGTAATTTCAAAATCCATCCAGAAATAAGAAAGTTATTGACTGCGTTTAAGTTTCGGACCCCTTTTTTTTGGCCTTTGACGTCTAAGTATGACCTTGACCTTGGAGGTACGGACCTGGGTTATGCACGTGACACGTCGTCTCATTATGGTTAACATTTCTGTTGAGTAATTTTAAAATCCATCAAGAAATAAGGAAGTTATTGACTGAGTTTAAGTTTCGGATGCACGGCCGGACGAACGGACGGACGCACGGATGGACGGACGGACAGGGGCAACGCTATATGCCCTTTCCACCATTCTTCGAATGGCTGGGGCATAAAAATCTCAAAAATCTTCTTCTCTGAAACCACAGCGCCCAGAGCTTAGATATTTAGCATGTAGCAACGGCAAGTGGTCACCTTCATATTTCCTGCTAATCATGCCCCTGGGGTCCAAATGGGCCACGCCCTGGGGCCCCTTAGCTCCCATAGATTCATAATGGAAAAAGCTTCAAAAATCTTCTTCTCAGAAACTGTGAAGCACAGAACTTAGATATTTAGTATCTAGCAACATAATAATAGCCAGCTACATAAATCCTGCTAACCCTGCCCCTGAGGTCAAAATTAGCCTGGCCCGAGCTCATCACCTCCAATAGACTTATAATGGAAAAAAACTTTAAAAATCTTCTTTTATGAAACCATAAGGCCCAGAGCTTAGATTTTTATGCCCCCGGAATCTAAGATTCTGGGGGGCATATAGTTTTTGGTCTGTCCGTCTGTTTGTCTGTTTGTCCGTTTGTCCGTCTGCAAAAACTTTAACATTGGGCATAACTTTTGAATGGTAAGTGGTACAGCTTTCATACTTCACATGTGCATTCCTTGTCACAAGACCTTTCAAGAGGTACCATAAATTTTGACCTCGTGACCTTCACCTTGAGATTTGACCTACTTTTGACCTCCTTTTTAAAAACTTCAACATTGGCTATAACTTTTGATTAGTAACTGATAGAGCTTTAATATTTCACATGTGCATTCCTTGTCGCAAGACCTTTCTATTGGTACTATAATTTTTGACCTCGTGACCTTGAGATTTGACCTACTTTTGACCTCCTTTTTAAAAACTTTAACATTGGCTATAACTTTTGATTGGTAACTGATAGAGCTTTCATATTTCACATGTGCATTCCTTGTCACAAGCCCTTTCTATTGGTACTATAATTTTATAGTTATTGGTCTGTCTGTCTGTTTGTCCGTTTGTCCGTTTGTCTGTCTACAAAAACCTTAACATTGGGCATAACTTTTGAATGGTAATAGATAGAGCTTTCATATTTCACATGTGTATACCTTATCACAAGACCTTTCCAGTGGTACCATAATTTTTATGCCCCCGGAATCTAAGATTCTGGGGGGCATATAGTTTTTGGTCTGTCCGTCTGTTTGTCTGTTTGTCCGTTTGTCCGTTTGTCCGTCTGCAAAAACTTTAACATTGGGCATAACTTTTGAATGGTAAGTGGTACAGCTTTCATACTTCACATGTGCATTCCTTGTCACAAGACCTTTCAAGAGGTACCATAAATTTTGACCTCGTGACCTTCACCTTGAGATTTGACCTACTTTTGACCTCCTTTTTAAAAACTTCAACATTGGCTATAACTTTTGATTAGTAACTGATACAGCTTTAATATTTCACATGTGCATTCCTTGTCGCAAGACCTTTCTATTGGTACTATAATTTTTGACCTCGTGACCTTGAGATTTGACCTACTTTTGACCTCCTTTTTAAAAACTTTAACATTGGCTATAACTTTTGATTGGTAACTGATAGAGCTTTCATATTTCACATGTGCATTCCTTGTCACAAGCCCTTTCTATTGGTACTATAATTTTATAGTTTTTGGTCTGTCTGTCTGTTTGTCCGTTTGTCCGTTTGTCTGTCTACAAAAACCTTAACATTGGGCATAACTTTTGAATGGTAATAGATAGAGCTTTCATATTTCACATGTGTATACCTTATCACAAGACATTTCCAGTGGTACCATAATTTTTGATGTCTTGACCTTGAACTTGACCTTTGACCTATTTTTTTCAAAATTTTTAAAAACATTAACATTGGCGCTGTCCGGGGGCATCAGTGTTTCACAAACACATCTTGTTAGTATGTAGCAACGTCAAGTGGCCACCTACATAAATCCTGCCAGTTATGCCCCTGGGATCCAAATTGGCCCCACCCCAGGGCTCTTTAGCTTCCATAGACTTACAATTGGAGAAACTTCAAAAATCTTCTTCTCTGAAAACAAAGGGCCCTTATAATAAAAAAAAACAACAACTTAAAATGGGGAAAAAAATCTTCAAAAATCTTCTCTGAAACCATAAGTTCCAGAGCTTAGGTATTTAGCATGTAGCAATGTCGAGTGGTCACCTACATGAATCCTGCCAATCATGCCCCTGGGGTCCAAATCCTGTGGCCCCTAAACTCCAACAAACTTATAATGGAAAAAGCTTCAAACCTCTTCTTTGAAACCATGAAGAACAGACCTTAGATATTTAGTATATAGCAACACAAAATGGTTGCCTACATAAATCCTGCCAACCGTGCCCTTTGGGTCAAAATTGGCCAAGCCCCAGGGCTCATTAGCTCCTCTAGACTTATACTGGAAAAAACTTTAAAAAATCTTTTTCTCCAAAACCATAAGGCACAGATTTTGTTTGATTAGAGGTTTTACATCCCCGTCAACACATTATAGGTCATTTTGGAGATGTCTCTTCCAATTTTGTGGGACTTTTACCAGACATTGAGATGAAATTACATCTCAAGCCCTGTCGCCCAATAAAACCAGTAGGGTTTATAAGCATGGACACCACTTTGCCTGAGCTTAGATATTTAGTATGTAGCAATGTCAAGTGGTCTCCTACACTAATGATTTTCTGGTACACAGGTGAGCGATATAGGGCCATTGGGCCCTCTTGTTTTAATAAAATCTTGTCAGCAAGTCCATATCTTGAGAACTATTAGAGCTTCATTAATCATTCTTGGTACAAACTTGCATCCAGGCATTGCAACTTCAACGCAAGCATCCATATCTGACCTTGACCTATATTTCATGGTTCACTGACTTCATGAATTATTGCGACCACCCTGACTTTCACCCTAATGTAAGAATCCATTTCTCGAAAACTATTAAAGCTTTTTAAATTATAATTGGTACAAACTTGCATCTAGGAATTGCAACTGCAACGCAAGCATCCATATTTGACTTTGACCCATATTTCATGGTTCACCGACTTTGTGAATTATTGTGACCACCCTGACTTTCACCCTAATGTAAGAGTCCATTTCTCAAGATCTATTAGAGCTTCATTAATTGTAGTTGGTACAAGCTTGCATTTAGGAATCGAAACTTCAATGCCAGTATCCATTTCTGCCCATACTTGGTACATGCTTGCAACTAGGAGTGAAATTTTTATGCATGCATCCATGTTTGACCTTGACCTAGATTTCATGGTTTGGTGACTTTGCGCCCCCACAGGCGCGACATAGCCTTCGGGGGAATTCTTGTTGTATGTTTTTGAGTCTTTAACAATATTTGTTGAATATTTTGCCATCTAGGGACAAGCAAAGGTTGGGGGCATTGTGTTTTACAAACACCATTTCTAGTTATAATTTCTCTTTGCGTTTTGAAATATGAAGTGTCAAAGTAAGCAAAATATTTTCTTCAGCAAACATTTCTGCTTTCAAAGTGTTTTGGGTTGGTCAGAGAAAGTATTTTTAACCACCATAGTCCCCAAAAAGAGGGGGTATCCACATTTTATTTTTTTTATTTCCGCACAAAAAGTATTTTGTAGGTAATCGTTAGGGCATGTCACTGAGGCTCTTCCAACAAGTTTCCATAACATACGTTTTCATGCAGAAATAAGATCATGTTCATAAAAAGTAGAAGTAAAACAAAGATCAGGAATTGATACAATTAAATTACTCCACCCACCAAAGACACCAAAGGGAAAGAAACACAAACATTAAGCGACCAGACCATAATGGAAACCTAAACAAAGGAAGGCCATAAGGACAGTTACTTTCCTACAAAATGGCCATATGGCCATCCAAAATAAAAAGACACAAGTGATACACACAGTAAGTAACAAACAACAGCAAAAATAAACCGCCACAGAAGAACCGCCTTGGAACGGTCAGTGGAAAGATTTCCACTTGGGGGCTTAAATCGATTTTACGTGGCCACAATCCTCGCCCTAACTTCCGTCGTGATTTAGACAAATAATTTGTTTAGTCCGCATGAAGGCCTCCTAACTCATCAGTGCAACATCTCCGTGAACACAAAAAAATCAAAGAACCACAGAGGTGAGACAACGGTGAGGACTCGACAGCAAGAAACCACTGAAATGCTGGAGCAAAAGAAAACCAACAGTAGGACTCCGATGGGCCCGACCAGAGACATAAGTCTGTGAAATGAACCTCTATCTGAACCCGGTATAAATTATTTTCCTTTTTCTGCGCCAAGACCAGCAAGGTTGTTGGTACTCCTTAGAACTGCCTCAATCGGCACCCACAACCTATGTTCTGAGTATAAATAAGAAAAATATCAAAGTTTTCAATGGAAAAGTAGCCATTTTGGAGAAATTAAAGAATATACTATGACACATGGGTGTTTTTTTTTTTATGAAAAATTCAGTACTTTTGCATAAGATTAAAATAACTATTACAGCCTATCTATCCTTTTTTGCACCCCCACCCCCAACTTTACCCCTTTTTTTTAATCAGTGTATCAACCACCCCATAGCCAGCTCACCCCTAAGAGCCGTCTCTGTATTTTTTTTTTTTTTTTTTAGAAATAAGATTCGTTTGTTTGATTAGAGGTGTAACATCCCCGTCAACACTATTTAGGAATTATGTCTCCCCCAAAAAAAATTTTTTCGGAGAGACATATTGTTTTTCCCCCGGCCGTCTGTCTGTCCGTCTGTCCCTCTGTCACACTTTCGTGTCCGCTCTATAACTTGAAAACCGTTAGGGCTATCGTCACGAAACTTAGTATAAATATAAATCAGCATTAGACGACGTGCAGTGCGCAAGAAATATAACTCTCGCATTTATACTTTTTGAATTATCTCCCTTGGAAGTTTGTTGGTATGTATATATATATGGGCAAATTGTGTTCGGTCAATAACTTTCTTATTTTCAAATGGATTTTAAAATTACTTGGCCGAAATATTAACAACCATAAGACGATGTGTGGTGCGCATGAATCAGGTCGGTACCTCAAAGGTCAAGGTCATACTTAGAGGTCAAAGGTAAAAAAGGGGCCTTTTTTTCGTATTTGGTCAATAACTTTCTTATTTTGAGATGGATTTTAAAATTACTTGGCAGAAATATTAACAACTGGTGTGCATCAGGCAGGTCAATACCTGGAAGGTCAAGGTCATACTTAGAGGTCAAAGGTAAAAAAGGGGCCTTTTTTCGTGTTTTGTCAATAACTTTATTATTTTGAGATGGATTGTGAAATCACTTGGCAGAAATGTTAACCAATATAAGACGATGTGTTGCTTGCATGACCCAGGTTGGTACCTCAAAGGTCAAGGTCATACTTAGAGGTCAAAGGTGAAAAAGGGGCCTTTTTTCGGGTTTTGTCAATAACTTGCTTATTTTTTGATAGAATTTGAAGTTGCTTGGCAAAAATGTTAACTATCATGAGACGATGTGTTGCATGCATGATTCAGTTTGATACCTCAAGTGTCAAGGTCATACATAGAGGTCAAAGGTCAAAAAAGGGGCCTTTTTTTCGTGTTTGGTCAATAACTTTCTTATTTTTAGATGGATTTTGAAATTGCTTGGCAGAAATGTTAAACACCATGAGATGATGTGTTGCACGCATGACCCAGTTTGGTACCTGAAAGGTCAAGGTCATACATAGAGGTTAAAGGTAAAAAAAGGGGCCTTTTTTGTGTTCTGTCAATAACTTTCTTATTTTGAGATGGATTTTGAAATTACTTGGCAGAAATGTTAACCACCATAAGACGATTTGTTGCGTGCATGACCCAAGTTGGTACCTCAAATCTCATGGTCGCACTAAGAGGTCAAAGGACAAAAAGGGGCCTTTTTATGCCTCCAACTTTGAAAAAGTTGGAGGGGCATATTGGTTCTGGTTCGTTTGTCCGTTTGTCTGTCCGTTACGCTTTTGATGCATAGCATAACTAAAGAACCGTGTATGCTAGGGTTTTGAAATTTCATATATGGATTCCTCATGGAAAATTAGCTGACGCGTATTTTTTTTCTCGTCCGGATTATGCCCCTTTCAAGAGTTATTGCCCTTTGAAATTTTTTTTTATAAAATCTTGTCAGCAAGATATCTCAAAAACTATTGGAGCTTGAGCCTTGAAAGTTGTTGAATATAGTGGTGGTGCTGAGTAGATGAACTGTTTAACTTTTGACAAAATTCTGAAAAATACTTTGTGAGTTATGGCCCTTTGTCATTTTGGTAATTTGTGCCCATTGTAATGTATGCTAAAAGTGATGCATAGCATAACTTTAGAACCGTGTATGCTAGGGTTTTGAAATTTCATATATGGATTCCTCATGGAAAATTAGCTGACACATATTTTTTTTCTCATCCGGATTATGCCCCTTTCAAGAGTTATTGCCCTTTGAAATTTTTTTAATAAAATCTTGTCAGCAAAATTTCTCAAACACTATTGGAGCTAGAGCCTTGAAAGTTGTTTAGTATATTGGTGGTGATGAGTATATGAACTGATTATTTTTTGACAAAATTCCGAAAAATACTTTGTGAGTTATGGCCCTTTGTCATTTTGGTAATTTGTGCCCATTGTAATGAATGCTAAAAGTGATGCATAGCATAACTTTAGAACTGTGTATGCTATGGTTTTGAAATTTCATATATGCATTCCTAATTGAAAATAAGCCGACTCGTATTTTTTTTCTCATCCGGATTATGCCCCTTTCAAGAGTTATTGCCCTTTGAAATTTTTTTAATAAAATCTTGTGAGCAAGATATCTCAAAAACTATTGGAGCTAGAGCCTTGAAAGTCGGTGAATGTATTGGTGGTGATGAGTTAATGGACTGGTTAACTTTTGACAAAATTCCGAAAAACACTTTTTGAGTTATGGCCCTTTGTCATTTTGGTAATTTGTGCCCATTGTAATATATGCTTAAAGTGATGCATAGCATAACTTTAGAACCGTGTATGCTATGGTTTTGAAATTTCATATATGCATTCCTCATGGAAAATTAGCTGACACGCATTTTTTCTCTCATCCGGATTATGCCCCTTTCAAGAGTTATTGCCCTTTGAAGTTTTTTGAATAAAATCTTGTCAGCAAAATATCTCAAAAACTATTATAGCTAGAGCCTTAAATGTTGGTGAATACACGTAGATTGGTGTTGATAAGTAGATGACCTGCTTAACTATTGACAAAATTCCGAAAAATACTTTGTGAGTTATGGCCCTTTGTCATTTCGGTAATTTGTGCCCATTATAATGTATGCTAAAAGTGATGCATAGCATAACTTTAGAACTGTATATGCTATTGTTTTGAAATTTCATGTATGCATTCCTGATGGAAAATAAGCTGACGTGTATTTTTTTCTCATCCGGATTATGCCTCTTTCAAGAGTGATTGCCCTTTGAAGTTTTTTTAATAAAATCTTGTCAGCAAGATATCTCAAAAACTATTATAGCTAGAGTCTTGAAAGTTGATGAAAAGATTGGTGGTGATGAGTAGATGACCTGATTAACTTTGACAAAATTTGAGTTATGGCCCTTTGTCATTTTGGTAATTTGTGTCTATTGTAATGTATGCTAAAAGTGATGCATTCCTTAACTTTAGAACCCTGTATGCTATGGTTTTGAAATTTCATATATGCGTTCCTGATGGAAAATAAGCTGACACATATTTTTTTTTCATCCGAATTAACACAAGAACCTTGTAAACTAGGGTTTTGAAATTTCATATATGGATTCGCTATGGAAAATTAGCTGACACATATTTTTTTCTCATCCGCATTATGCCCCTTTCAAAAGTTATTGTCCTTTGATTTATTTGTTAGCATAACCTTGGGGCCAAGGCCACACACTTTGAATTATTATTGTAATCATGGTAATTTTCGGTTTTATTGGACGGGTTTTTCAAAAATTCCGTCCTTTAAAATAGCGATGTCCGGACGGGTGGTTGGGCGGGTGGATGGGCCCCACAGGCGCGACATAGCCTTCGGCGGAATTCTTGTTGTATGTTTTCGAGTCTTTAACAATATTTGTTGAATATTTTGCCATCTAGGGACAAGCAAAGGTTGGGGGCATTGTGTTTTACAAACACCATTTCTAGTTAAATGTTCAGTCAAGAACTTTCTTTTTCCTGGATAGATTGTGAAATTACTTGGCAGAAATGTTAACCATCATGAGACAATGTGGTGCACGCTAGACCTAGGTCGGTATCTCCAAGATCAAGGTCATACTAAGAGGTCAGAGGTAAAAAAAGTTTTTTTTTTTTATGTGTCCAGTCAATAACTTTTTATTTCTGGATGGACTTTATTTTAGATTTTTATTTATAAAGTAACCATGCAGAAATGTTCACCGTCATTAGACCATGAGTCATGTACAAGACCAAGGTCCATATACCTCCAATGTCAAGGTCATACCTAGAGGTCAAAGGTAAAAAAAGGGACAGTCAATAACTTCCTTATTCTTTGATGGATTTTGAAATTACTTGACAGAAATGTTAACCATCATGAGACGATGTGTTGTACCTCAAAGGTCAAGGCCATACTTAGAGGTCAAAGGTAAAAAAGGGCCTTTTTGTGTATGGCCAATAACTTTTTTATTTTTCTATGAACATTTTTAAAGTTACTTTGCAGAAATGTTTATCTTCATTAGATGATGTGTTGCACGCAAGACCCGGCTCAATACCTCCAATGTCAAGGTTATACTTAGAGGTCAAAAACGGGGGAGACATCTATGTTTTTGTAGAAAAACAAATTCTAGTTTTTGGAGATGTTGCTTCCAGTTTGGTGGGACTTTTACCCAACACTGAGGTGAAATGACATCTGATGCACATGATCATTGTGGTTCGATCATTGAACATCGCATCTCATGTGCCGTCTACAACCCTGTAGACCATGATCAGATGCCTTACAATAATTGTCAGGGCTCTGATCCAGATCTGCACTGTTTGCACCTTTGTGTCCTGTCTATTGTCATACAGACAAACGGGTGGATGACGCCAGGCTTATCCCTATATCCCCCTAACATGTTCAGACTAGGGCCAAAAAAACACCACCGTCGGTGATAAGTCCCTGATCAGACGCCACATTATCGTTGTGCAGCATCTTGTCCCGGTCAGTGTGTCTACGGACAGACAAGCGAACGGACGCCGAACTCATAATTTTGTTTGCGGACGGACGGGTGGACAGATGCCAGGCTGATTGTTATATCCCCAACCTATTTGGTCAGGCGATAAAAAATAAAACGCACCGTCGGCGGTCAGAGCATGACGTGGCATGATCATTGTTCAGCGTCTGGTCTGGGTCTGTGCCGTCGCATATGCCGTCTACAAACCTGTAGACCCTATCCAGATGCCGTATAATAATTGTATGGCGTCTGATTCAAATCTGCACTGTTTGCACTTTAGTGTTCTGCCTATTGTTATAAAGACGGTTGGGTGGATGTCGCCAGGCTGATCACTATATCCCCGAAACATGTTCAGACTAGGGATAAAAAACACCACCGTCGGCAATAAGTCCCTGATCAGATGCCGCATTATCGTTGTGCAGCGTCTTGTCCGGGTCTGCGCAAACCCATATGCCATCTACAAACCTGTAGACCCTCATCAGATGCCGTTTAATAATTGTAACGGGTCTGATTCGAACCTGCATTGCTTGCATCTGTCTGTTGTGTCTACGGACGGACGGACATGTGAACGGACGCCAGACTCATAATTTTGTTTGCGGACAGACAAATGGACGGACGCCAGGCTGATTGTTATATCCCCGAACCTATTTGGTCAGGGGATAAAAAATAAAACGCACCGTCGGCGGTCAAACCATGATCAGACGTCGCATGATCATTGTACAGCTTCTGGTCTGGGTCTGTGCTGTCTTCAAACCTGTAGACCCTATCCAAACGCCGTATAATAATTGTATGGCGTCAGATGCAAATCTGCACTGTTTGCACCTTTGTGTTCTGTCTATTGTTATACAGACGGTTGGGTGGATGACGCCACGCTGATCGCTATATCCCCCGAACCTGTTCAGACTAGGGTTAAAAAAAAACAACATCATCGGCGCATAATTTTGTTTGCGGACAGACAAATGGACGGACGCCAGGCTGATTGTTATATCCCCGAACCTATTTGGTCAGGGGATAAAAAATAAAACGCACCGTCGGCGGTCAAACCATGATCAGACGTCGCATGATCATTGTACAGCTTCTGGTCTGGGTCTGTGCTGTCTTCAAACCTGTAGACCCTATCCAAACGCCGTATAATAATTGTATGGCGTCAGATGCAAATCTGCACTGTTTGCACCTTTGTGTTCTGTCTATTGTTATACAGACGGTTGGGTGGATGACGCCACGCTGATCGCTATATCCCCCGAACCTGTTCAGACTAGGGTTAAAAAAAAACAACATCATCGGCGATAAGACCCTGATCAGACGCCGCATTGTCATTGCGCAGCGTCTTGTTCGGGTCTGCGCGTCTCAGATACCGTCTTCAAACCTGTAGACCCTCATCAGATGCCGTTTAATGAATGTACGTCTGATCCGGATCTGCATTGTTTTGACATTTGAACGGACGCCACTCATTATTTTGTGTCTAGGAACGGGTGTATGAACGGACGCCAGGCTTCGAACCTGTTCAGACTAGTGATAAAAACACCACCGTCGTTGATAAGACCCTGATCAGACGCCGCATTACCGTTGCACAGCGTCTTGTCCGGGTCTGCGCCGTCTCAGATGCCTTCTACAAACCTGTAGACCCTCATCAGACGCCATTTAATAATAGTACGGCGTCTGATCTGGATCTGCATTGTTTGCATCTGTCTGTTGTGTCTACGGACAGACGGACATTTGGACGGTCGCTATATCCTCCAAACCTATTAGGTCGCGGAAAATAAAATAAAATGAACAGTCGGCGGTTGGAGCTGGATCAGACACCACACAATAATTGTGGGGCGTCTTATCCGGGTGCCGTAGCATTATAAGGTCCAAAAAGATGTAGACCCAGATCTGGTGTCGCTTAATAATTGCATCGGTCTGTTTAAGTGTCGGCGGTGAGACCTTGATCAGACGTCGCATAATTTTGTGTAGAAATTAATATTCATTAAAGGGGCTGAAACTATTTACCAATGAAAGGCCGTCTACCCATCTGTGGGTTTTTTTGCCCTTCCGGTGACCACCTGGGTACACTTTTGGGTATTGTTACGTAATTTATTGCGGCTTAAACCCGGCACGCTCCGGGTGGCATCCGCTGTATAAACATTCCTAGGGTATCATAATCCCGAATTAACTATTTATCTTTGGCCATAAATCCCTTGAAGCTTACTGATTATACAAGGACTGTTCAAATATGTATGCAAGTATAACGTTTTCTCATGCACTAATGCGAAAATCACCTGGAAATAAATATCACAGCGTAGAAAAGCATTTTACCTATACATTGATACCAAGCCTGTTAAAATCCATGCACTTTAGCCATGTATATCGTTCGATAAACACTGTCTACTCTTGAATACTAATACAAAACATGGTTGGAAGAAGGGCAGAGTACGCCCTTGAAATACGGTCCTATATTAAGAATCGTTGTATTCCTGGTATACGGTGCAAAGACATTTTTGATGAAATATGTTCGGTTTATGGGCATAATGAAATGTCTTTTCCGACAGTTTTTCGTTGGTGTAAGAAATTCAGCTGTGGGCTAGGCTCAACAGAAGATGCACCACATGATCGTCGGCCGAAAAGAGTAACATCTGCCAAGATGGTTGCTAGAGTGAAAGAAATAGTTGCTACTGGTGCACGATACACCACTAGGCAAATAGCTAGTATGGTTGGCATCTCATTAGGAGCAGCTCATACAATTCTGAAACGGGATTTGAAAATGAGAAAGATCTGTGCTAGATGGATACCCCATCTGTTGACAGATGAGCAGAAAAAGACACGCATTCATTGCGCCAAGAAGTTGCTTGAAAAGTTTCCAAATTACAATGCACGGTCTTCTGCTAATGTCGTCACAGGTGACGAGACATGGATTCACTTTCTTGAGCCAAAACGAAAGATTCAGAACAAAATATGGACAACAAAGTATTCAAAAAGACCATGCATTGCAAAGGGGACCATGACCACCAAGAAGGTAATGTATGCCATATTCTTTTCAAATCAGGGCCCTGCTATTCAGGTTGCTGTGCCTAAAGGCAAATGTGTAAATGCAAAGTTTTACAAGAATAAAGTTCTTCGAAAATTGAAGACATATTTCAAAGAACGAAGACCTCCAACTGGTTTAGCCAATGTCAGATTGCTACATGACAAGGCATCATCGCACAAGGCATTCATTGTGCAAGACTCTGAAGCAGGAAAAGGTTGTTGAACTCCCTCACCCCCCGTATTCCACTGACCTTGCCCCATGTGACTTTTTTTTTGTTCCTGCGGCTGAAAAAATACCTTTCTGGTCGAAAATTTGTACAGCGCAAACACCTCGGTTCTGCAATATTCCAGTGCCATCATAGTATACCTCGAAAAGACTACCAAAATGCATTCAATGATTGGATCAGAAGACTGAAAGTTTGTATATCTGTTAAAGGGGAATACTTTGAAGGGACAAAATAAATTTTTCATCGAAATCTATCACGGAATCACTTTTATGTGCTTAGTTGCATTCATATTTGAACAGTCCTCGTACAGCGCTAATTGTATTTACATAAATCATGCAAATCATGCGCGACCGACACAAAATGTTTTTTAGAATGGGGAATATTGTGTCATTCATTAACTAAGCCCAGTAATTTTCCATTACGTCAGGCAAGGTCATCGTGATTCAGTAGAAGAAACCCCTGGTGTGTTTGGTTGCAAATTACACAAAAACTTTGTATAGAAACATATTTATTTTTTTCGCAAATATTGTTGGCAAAATACCAAACTTAACATTTAAGAACATCCGGCATTTTTAGCTCACCTGAGCCGAAGGCTCATGTGAGGTATTAGTATACCACGAGCCGGCGTCCGTCGTCCGTCGTCGTCGTCCGTCGTCGTCGTCCGTCGTCCACACTTTCAAAGAAGTATATCTCCGGAACCAGTGGGCCAATCTTGATCAAATTTCATGTGAAGCATTATCAGGTAGGGGGAAAGGCTGCATACTGTTTTCGGGCAGATCGGATTGGAACTCTAGTTGCCATGGCAACAAATAGCTCCCATAGACTTAACATAGGAAAAAGTTTGTCATCACTCTAGCTCCGTCATTTTTTTTCTGATTGTCTTCATTCTTGCAGATAACGAGGACAGGCATGAAATCTCGATCAAGTTCGATTTTGGGCTGAATCGGATTATTCACTCAGGAGTTACGTGCCCTTGAGCGTTGAAAAAATTGCCTATTGACTTAACATGGGGAGAATGTTGTCATCACCGTAGCTGCTTCAATTATTTTCAGATTGGCTTTATTCTTGCAGATAACCAGCACAGCCATGAAATCTCGGTCAAGTTCGATCACTGGCAGAATCGGATCATTCACTTAGGAGTTACCTGCCCTTGTGTGTTTTTGCATTAGGGTTAATGGGAATTTCAAAAATGTATATCTTAAAGACTACTTGGCCAACTTTGATCAAATTTCATGTGTCGCATTATTGGGCAAGTGGAAAGGCTTCATTAGGTTTTCAGGCAGATCTGAGTGGAACTCTGGTTGCCATTGCAACATCTAGCTCCCATAGACTTCACATAGGAAAAAGCTTGTCATCACTCTAGCTCCGTCAATTTTTTTCTGATCGACTTCATTATTGCAGATAACCAGTACAGGCATAAAATCTCGGTCAAGTTCGATTTTGGGCCGAATCAGATAATTCACTCAAGAGTTACGTCCCCTTGAGCGCCCGAAAAATTGCCTATCGACTTAACATGGGGAAAATGTTGCCATCACTGTAGCTGCTTCAATTTTGTTCGGATTGGCTTCATTCTTACAGATAACCAGCACAGCCATGAAATCTCGGTCAAGTTCGATAATTGGCAGAATCGGATCTTGCACTTAGGAGTTACCTGCCCCTGTGCATTTTTGCATAAGGGTTAATGTGAATTTCAAAAATGTATATCTTGAAGACTACTTGGCCGACTTTGATCAAATTTCAAGTGTAGCATTATTGGGCAAGTGGAAAGACTGCATAAGATTTTCATGCAGATCTGAGTGGAACTCTGGTTACCATGGCAACATATAGCTCCCATAGACTTAACATAGGAAAAAAGCTTGTCATCACTCTAGCTCCGTCAATTTTTTTCTGATCAAAGTAGAAGTAAAACAAAGATCAGGAATTGATACAATTAACTTACTCCACCCATAAAAGACACCAAAGGGAAAGAAATACAAACATTAAGCGACCAGACAATAATGGAAACCTAAACAAAGGAAGGCCATAAGGACAGTTACTTTCCCACAAAATGGCCATATGGCCATCCAAAATAAAAGACACAAGTGATACACACAGTAAGTAACAAACAACAACATAAATAAATCGCCACAGAAGAGCCGCCTTGGAACGGTCAGTGGAAGATTTCCACTGGGGGGCTTAAATCGATTTTACGTGGCCACAATCCTCGCCCTTACTTCCGTCGCGATTTAGACAAATAATTTGTTCAGTCCGCATGAAGGCCTCCTAACTCATCAGTGCAACATCTCCGTGAACACAAAAATCAAAGAACCACAGAGGTGAGACAACGGTGAGGACTCGACAGCAAGAAACCACTGTTGCATTCTTGCAGATAATAAGGACAGGCATAAAATCTCGGTTAAGTTCGATTTTGGGCAGAATCGGAATATTGACCTCGGAGTTACGTGACCTTGAGCGACAAAAAATTTGCCCATAGACTTAACATAGGGAAAATGTTGGGACTACGAAAGCGACTTGAATTTTTTTCAGATCAGCTTCAAACTTGCAGGTAACGAGGTCAGACATAAAATCACGGTTAAGTTCGATTTTGGGCCGAATCGGATTATTTGCCTTGGAGTTACCTGCCCTTGAGCATGAAAAAATACGTTGTGACCACGATAGCAACTTTATTTTTATTCAGATCAGCTTCAAACTTGCAGGTAAGGAGGACAGGCATAAAATCCCGGTTAAGTTCGATTTGGGGCCGAATCGGAATATTGACCTCGGAGTTACGTGACCTTGAGCGACAAAAAATTTCCCCATAGACTTAACATAGGCAAAATGTTGTGACTACGATAGCGACTTGAATTTTTTTCAGATCAACTTCCAACTTGCAGGTAACGAGGACAGACATAAAATCTCGGTTAAGTTAGATTTTGGGCCGAATCGGATTATTTGCCTTGGAGTTACCTGCCCTTGAGCATAAAAAAATACGTTGTGACCACGATAGCAACTTTATTTTTATTCAGATCAGCTTCAAACTTGCAGGTAACGTGGACAGGCATAAAATCTCAGTTAAGTTCGAATCGGAATATTGACCTCGGAGTTACATGACCTTGAGCGACAAAAAATTTGCCCATAGACTTTACATAGGGAAAATGTTGTGACTACGATAGCGACTTGAATTTTTTTCAGATCAGCTTCAAACTTGCAGGTAACGAGGACAGACATAAAATCTCAGTTAAGTTCGATTTTGGGCCGAATCGGATTATTTGCCTTTGAGTTACCTGCCCTTGAGCATAAAAAAATACGTTGTGACCACGATAGCAACTTTATTTTATTCATATCAGCTTCAAACTTGCAGGTAACGAGGACAGGCATAAAATCTCGGTTAAGTTCAATTTTGGGCCGAATCGGAATATTGACCTCGGAGTTACGTGACCTTGAGCGACAAAAAATCTGCCCATAGACTTAATTAGGGAAAATGTTGCGACTACGATAGCGACTTGAATTTTTTTCAGATCAGCTTCAAACTTGCAGGTAACGAGGACAGACATAAAATCTCGGTTAAGTTCGATTTTGGGCCGAATCGGAATATTTGCCTTGGAGTTACCTGCCCTTGAGCATAAAAAAATACGTTGTGACCACGATAGCAACTTTATTTTTATTCATATCAGCTTCAAACTTGCAGGTAACGAGGACAGGCATAAAATCTTGGTTAAGTTCGATTTTGGGCCGAATCGGAATATTGACCTCGGAGTTACGTGACCTTGAGAGACAAAATAATTTGCCCATAGACTTAACGTAGGGAAAATGTTGTGACAGAAATAGCGACTTGAATTTTTAGCTCACCTGAGCCAAAGGCTCCAGTGAGCTGATAGTATACCAAGGCTCCGGAGTCCGTCGTCTGTCGTCCGTCCATCCGTCGTCCACACTTTCAATGAAGCATATCTCAGAAGGCAGTCGACCAATCTTGTTTAAATTTTATGTGTAGCACCATTGGGCAAGGGGAAAGGCTGCATTAGGTTTTGGAGCTAGTCTGGTTCATTTGTTCCTTCATTCTTCTTTCTCTCCATATAGAGATAAAAGACCAATGTTAAATTTTTAATCAAAGATTTCTCAGGAACTATAAAAGCTAGAAGCATCAAATTTGGTATTCAATAGAATAATGATGTCTTATTTTGTGTAAGAGACATTGGGCTTTCTCAGCTTATTTGTTCATCTGTTCTTTCATTCTTCTTTCTCTCCATTTTGACCAATGTTAAATTTTCGTCAAAGATTTCTCAGGAACTATAGAAGCTAGAAGCCTCAAACTTGGAATGCAATGCAATAATGATGACGTATATCCTGTAAGGGTCAATGGGCTGGATTCTATTAGCAGATTTAGAAGTCAAGTCTGTGAATTGTTAAAACTTAAGTTCCTCAGGTGAGCGGTTTAGGCTCATTGAGCCTCTTGTTATATTTAGGAAAAAGGTAAAAATAACATGATTGATTTTGAGACACGGGGAAACACGTATTTGTTCAAATGGCGACACACAGGGATATACGTATCTGTATGTTAATCGTTAAACTCGGGAATATACGGGTCTGAGTGTTAATGGATAGACTCGGGCAAATACGTATCTGACTGGTAAAGGGTTAAATCAAACAAACAAAATGACTTAGAGGATCTAAGCCTGCCCGGGCAAAGCGGTGCGAGTCGGCCCATCCATGCTTATAAATCCTATTGATTTCATTGGGCTGCAGGGTTTGAGATGTCGTTTCATCTCAATGTCTGGTAAAAGTCCCAAAAAATTGGAAGCAACATCTCCAAAATGACCTTTACAATGTTGACGCGGACGTTAAACCTCAAATCAAACAAACAAACTTGTGTAAAATTTGCAATCCTCCAGATGCAAAGCTTATACCAACTATAATTAATGAAGCTCTTATAGCTTTTGAGAAATTAAATTTTGCTCAACCCCTGGGGTATACCCTATTTCTTAACTATAAGAGCATCATTAATGAAACTAGATACAAACTTGCATCTAGAGATGGCAACTACAATACATGCATCTTTACTTGACATAGGCCCTCATTTTGCAGTTCACAACTAAGGCTGACACGATTAATCGGATAATCGATTAACTGATCGATGAATCCCACAAAAAATGATTATCATTACTGATTAGCTTGTAATCGATTATTTGATAAGTACAATTTACTACCCAAAGTTGTGTCTAAAATAGCTGGATGAATGACAAACAGTGCAGATCCTGATGAGACGTCGCGGCGTCTCATCTGGGTCTACATTGTTTGCTCAAGCCTGTCTGTTCAAATACATATTGTAAAGTACAACATATGGCAGGAGTTATGCTGAGACAGAAAGCCAGACAGGTAAAATTATAACCAAATATTCAGTGATTACTAATCGATTATCGATCGCAATTGCAGGACTTATAATCGATTATCTTTTTAGTTCCGATTAGCCAGCCCTATTCACGACTTAGTAATTTATTGTGTCAACCCTAGCCTTCACCCTAATAAAAGAGTCCATTTCTCAAAAATAATTAGAGAACAATTAATGATACTTGGTAAAAACTTCCATCAGGGGATGGCAACATGCATCTAGGTTTGATCTTGACCAACATTTCATGGTTTTGAGACTTAACGCCCCAACAGGCACAATATAGCCTTTGGCGGAATTCTTGTTTTCTTGCACACTAGACAAGGAAATCCGTGATTTTACCCTGGGATAGAAATTTATGTTCTGACCCTGGTGTTCCGACCCCAAATCGAATATAATCGCGTGTTTGATAAATACACTGGTTGATTACAATCGCATGCGCGGCGGCGTCATGCGTGACGTCACTAAACATTCATGTTGTGTCATCACAAAATGGCGGACGTCGGTAACCGAAGTTACAGCAGCATTGAAAATTCGCAATAGAAATGGAAGGTTTGTAAGAAAAAGAATCCAATATGGGTGTGAGGGGTGGATAGAAAAATCCGTCCCTCGGGATCACTGTCCGGCATCACTCGGCAAGCCTCGTGATGCCGGACAGTGTCCCTTGGGATGGATTTTTCAATCCACCCCTCACACCCATATAAGATTCTTATAAGCTCACCTGAGCACTCTTACCTGAGCACGAAGTGCTCATGGTGAGCTATTGCGATCAGTAAATGTCTGTTTTGCCTCCACCCATCGGGGCTTGGAGAAATAGATTGGGCTGCATGATGCTTCCAGGCAGAGCTGAAACCGACCACACTCAAGTACTGGTAAACCACTTAGAAGGTCTAAGCCTTCCCGGGCAAAGTGGTGCAAAGTAGAAGTAAAACAAAGATCAGGAATTGATACAATTAATTTACTCCATCCATAAAAGACACCAAAGGGAAAGAAATACAAACATTAAGCGACCAGACCATAATGGAAACCTAAACAAAGGAAGGCCATATGGACAGTTACTTTCCCACAAAATGGCCATATGGCCATCCAAAATCAAAAGACACAAGTGATACACACAGTAAGTAACAAACAACAACATAAATAAATCGCCACAAGTCGGCCCATCCATGCATATAAACCCTATTGGTTTCATTGGGAGGCAGGGATTGAGATATCATTTCATCTCACTGTTGGGGTCGGCCCTGGTAGCTCAGTTGGATGCATGTCTGACTGGGGATCAGGAAGATGCGGGTTCAATACCTGCAGGGGTCGGCAACATTCTGTCTTGGAGATTGATCATGAAATCTTCTCTACAGTCATTCTCTCCCGCTGATTCAAGAAGGGCATTTGTCAGTTTCTGGCAAAATAAATGTGCACTGTGCTGGTTAGCTGCTTAGGTATAACCTTGCCCTGGGAAAGTGTGGATAGGTAAAATGACCGGCTCAAAAACGACCTAAATTAGTTTTGATTGGGCCATTAAACTCCAATACAAATAAACAAACAAATCTGACTGTCCGGTAAAAGTCTCACAAAATTGGAAGCAACATCTCCAAAATGACTTGCTGACAGGGAAAATAACTCTGAAATCAAACAAAACAGAAGAAACTTGAAGGCTTTTGATTGGACAACACAAGGGTAATTACCCCCTAGGCCAAAATAAATTACCCTCTCGCGCTTGCCTTCACTTGATTGAGATGGATCTACCGCATAATTGATAAGGAATAAATGCACCATACTAATTTTCAGCAAATAAATGAAAAGTTTTGACTTTTTTATTGGACGGGTTTTTTAAAAAAAAATCCGTCTCTTAAAATAGCGATGTCCGGGCGGGCGGGCGTCCTGCGGGCGGGCGGGCGGGCGGGCGGACGGGCGGGCGGGCGGGCGGGCGGGCGGGCGTCGTCCCAGGTTTACCTTTTGGTTAACCTTTTTTCAAAGTGATATTTTTCATCTATTCTGCAGCAGATTGTTTTAATATCAGGACTGATGCATAAGTGGAGGTACCGCTTTCATGTATTATCCATAAATGGCGCAAAAGACTACAATTTTGGCGGAAATTGTCATTTTTCAAACTTGCGTTTTTCAGGTTTACCTTTTGGTTAACCTTTTTTCAAATGCCAGTGTAGTGGATAGAGTGCTGGACTACGGATCCTATTGTTGACTATGAATCTGAGGGGCGTGAGTTCAAACCCCGGTGGAGACATTTTTTTTTTTTTTTTTTTTTCTGTTCTTTTTTTTTTTTCTGTTCTTTTTTTTTTTTTCTTTCTTTTTTCATTCTTTTTTTTTCTTTATTTTTCTTTTCTTCTCCATAAACACACATAGAAGCCTCCGTGGTGTAGTGGTTACGTTACTCGACTTGTAAACCAGGGATCGCAGGATCGATCCCGGGCTTCTCCAGACTTTCGGATGAGTCTTTAAACCGAGGTCCCGTCTCCATATGACCATAGCTGTTGGTGGGATGTTAAACTCAAGCACTCCATAAACACATATGAACAATTATTATCTTCCTCCCCTGATAGTTGCTAGTAATAATACATACATGCATGCACAGGCATGGAATTTTCTTTTCTTTTTTTCTTTTTTTTTTTTTTTTCTCGTTCTTTTTTTAGCTCACCTGAGCACGAAGTGCTCAAGGTGAGTTGATGTCCGTCGTCCGTCAACAATTTCTTTAAACGACATCTCCTCCTGGGATAATGGCCCGATTTCAAAATTATTTTACAGAAATGTTCATTAGGTGACCCTTTTTCAAAATTGTTAAAATCAGTGGCCACTAGAGCTAAAAATAGAGCTAAAAATAGAAAAAACTTTATTTTTTTTTTCTTCGTAAAACGCATAAACAAATCCCCCCACACACACACACACAAAAAGTTGTTACTGGGTTAGGATATTGCATTTGTTCTGTACATACATGCATACTTAGTTTTATATACATACCCTACCCACCCCACCCTACCCTAGCATACCCTACCCTACCCACAACCCCACCCCACCCCCATCCCAAAACAACCCCAATCCACCCCCAACCCAACCCCATCCCACCACTCCCCACCTTACCCGACTTCACCCCATCCCACCCACCCAAGCCCACCCCACCCCACAACCCCACCACACCCCATTACACCCCACACCCCACCCCACCACAAATTCCACCCCATCCCACCCGACTCCTAACCCATTCCACCCCACCCTACCCCACACCAGCACACCCCACCCTACCCCACCCATGCCACCACCATCCTAACCATACTAAAAAAAAAAAACCCGTCCATAATGCCATTAGGCATTTTTCTTGTTTCTTTTGATATCTTATTTCATTGTTTTCTGTTTTAAAACTTCCATTCTTACATGCAGTAAATGATTTTCCACTGAACAACGTTATCAATGTAACGCTGCATAATGGCACAATCGATGACTTCACACGTAAACATGTACTTCTCACGACATCCTCTACAAAAGAATTGTTGAACCTTGAAAATGCTTTGCAGTATAACAGATTCGTTGTTTTGATTCCTGCCCTGCAAGCACAAAACGCTGACTCCGTTGAACTAACGTTGAAACAACGTTTTCAACGTTGTTTCAACGTTAATTCAACATTGAGTGCCTACTGGGTGATGGCTCGGGCATATATCACACTCGGGCGGGGAATATGCAAATAACTTAGAATGTCCATTGTGCATTGTCTGTCCTGCATTGTCCCATGTGCCTTGTGTGTCTTGCGGCGTTGACAATTTGCTTTAAATGCTAACTCAATCTATTTCAATCAAACTTCATAGAAATGTTGCTTTGGTGATCCTCTCCCAAAAATGGTTCCGTTCCGATGAACAAGATGGCGGCCACCAGAGCTAAAATATAGATTGTAGGTACATGTTAGTGGGTACTCGCCTCATTGAGGGGGTTCTAATGTGTACCCACAATCTATATTTTGAGCAGAAATAAGAAAAGTATCACAATTTTTCGTCTTAAAATTTGCATTTTTTTGCGGTAAAATTTACAATGTATTGTAGATCTATAGGCGCATTTTTTGTAATGCTATTTTAGAGAGCCACGTTTAAACTTTTATATCCTAATTAATGTCATAATGAACAGTGTTATAAAGAGGCTAATAACTGTTTTTATCATATGTCGTCGTGTCTGAGAGTGTAATAACGTCATGTAATATTTTCGATATTCTACTAGTGGATTAAATATGCAAATTAGCTAGATTTTTTTTTGGTTTAATGGCCCTTTCAAGGTTATTTCACTAATCTTGAGCCGATCGTTAATCAGAGGTGGGCGAAAACTGGAGTACCGGGAGAAAAACCACCTGACATTCCATTGCAGAACTTGGTGTCTCACATGCGACCCGAGCCAGGCTCCAACTCACAGTGGTGAGTGGCCTAATGATTTAGAGTCAGCGCTCTTAACCACTAGGCCACAGAGGCCCGTAAAATTAGCTAGATATGTCCCGTAATGTTGCATCTACGACGTCCTTAACAATGTCGCGTTTACTAACGGCGGAATATTGACGATTTTGTAAAACAACCACAAATAAAATGCGTTTTAAATGTCATATGATAAATAGAATCTTGTATTCGTGCTCATGTATTATTGAATTTATTTAACTCGTTGAGGAAAAGGGATAAAATGCTCGGCAAAGCCTCACATTTTATCCCTTTTCCTCAACTTGTTTAATGAATTCAATAATACATGAACACTCATGTAAGATCCTCTATACAGTAGAACTTCAATGGCTCGAACACCGATGGCTCGTTTACCATGGATGAGTGGAACCCATTCTTGAGCCCCTAGCAAAATCCTATACATAAGAAATAGTGGCGGATAACTCAGGAGATTTTAGTCCTTTATCTTGCAAATGCATGCTGTGTGTACTCATTAGAATCGCCTCGATGAGGCGATTCTAATGAGTACACACAGCAAACATATTAATTATAGAACACCGAAAAGATGTCTAAAAGTATCTCGTTATGCCTCCTGACAGTAACCTCAGTGGCTCGAACTACCCCTGTCTCGAACAGTTTTTCGAGGTTCCAAAGGTGTTTGAGCCATTGAAGTTCGACTGTATAAAGAGGTTGATAAATGTTTGTTTGTTTTAAGAACATGAGAGGGAGAAAAAGGAGGGTAGATGACAGTATCTCGTTATGCCTCCTGACAGTAACCTCAGTGGCTCGAACTACCCCTGTCTCGAACAGTTTTTCGAGGTTCCAAAGGTGTTTGAGCCATTGAAGTTCGACTGTATAAAGAGGTTGATAAATGTTTGTTTGTTTTAAGAACATGAGAGGGAGAAAAAGGAGGGTAGATGACAGCGACAGCGACGCCGGTAGCGACACTGAACCAGATGACCCTCACGTTCATCATCGAATAGGATCAACAAGCCAGAGTTCTGGTGCACATGTACTTAGGGAACGATTAAGAAGAAAAGTCGCAAGCAACGCCGGTAGCGACCATGAACCAGATGACCCTGACGTTCATCACCGAATAGGATCAACAAGCCAGAGTTCTGGTGCATGTGAACCTAGGGAACGATTAAGCAGAAAAGTAAAAGAAAAGAAGGCTGCCATTGTAGAATTCAGTTCTAGTGACTCTGAGGAAGACGATTTTGACATTGAACTTATTAGTGGTGAACAAGGCCAAGACTCTAGTGCAGAAAAACCAATAGAGAGTGAGTTAAGTGAAGCTGTTCAGGAAAGTATTGATATAGAAATTAATCAAGAAGGGAGTTGTCAAGAAAAAGTCTGTGAAATGAGTGAAGTGCGTCAAGTACCTGATAGCTTGACTGAGATGGAAATGATGTATTTGTCTGATTTCACAGAGTCTAGTGATAACAGTGATTATGAACTCGAGGAACTGGTGATAGAACAGGGCCAATTCAGATGAGCTGGTTCTAACCGCTTTTGTATCAAATGGAATCTTCCTTCTTATATATAGCAGGTGTCCATTTCAAAATTTAGGGAAGTCGGGTTGTATTTTCTTCAAAATTTATTCGGAAAATGGTTAAATTTTTAGCAAACAGTGGAGGTCCTGATCAGACGCCGCATTCTGCGGTGTCTGAGCTGGGCCTGCACTGTTTCCCAGGGTACCCGTTTTTGGATTTCTGGTACAAAATGGGCTAAATGCAGGTGGTTTGGATAAAGATTGATGGGTTGCTGTGATATCAGTTCATTAAGTTCTTTTGAACCCACCCTTGGTAGTCAGTTTGATGAATTTTAGGTCACAGGTTTGATACTTACTTGGGCCGGTAACATTATTTCATGGAGATTGATCATGAGAGAAAGACAGTAGTCAGTTTCTTGCTTAAGAAGGTGCACTGAACTGGTTAACCGCTTACATATAACACTGCTCATTAAAAGTGGTCAGGTAAACTGTGTGATAATTGAAGGATATCATTCCTTTCCTCTAGATGAGGTCATTTTTTCATCAATAAAATACTGATAGTATTCTAATTTCTGCATGAAAACATATGTTGTTGTTTGTTGGTGGTGCTCATTAGACTGGCCTCAGTGAGGCAAGCACTTCTGTGAGGCTGTTCTAATCGGAACCCACACTGTGATTTCACGCAGAAATAAGAAACGTGGCACTTCTAATAAGTACCAACAACATGTATTTTCATGCAGAAATAAGAAAAATGATTTGTGGCAGGGCTTGAAAATTCCTCAGAATTTCACTTGTCCTGCCTGAACAAGGGCATCTAGATTTTGGAAAATTTCATAGGGACGAGAAAAAACTTTCAATTGTCCTCCAAAGTTTTAAACACCACCTGACACCCCTACATTTCAAAATGGACTCCTGTTATATATAAGGAGGAAGATGCCATTTGTTACAAAGTGGGTTAAAGTGAGAAGTTAGATGATACAATCATGGTTTAGAGTCTGATGAGAGGCGTTTTTGACAAGGGTTTTATCACACTGACTTTCAAGAATATTTACCTATATCAAGCTGGGCCCAGTTCAAAGCATCGTTAGCTTAACAAACTATAAGTGGTCAAGCTGTTTCCTGTCTAGCAAATGCGGGTCAAGCTCCGTTTGTCTGTCCGTTTATCAACTTTTATGTCAAAGTTTTGCGTTAAACCTTTTTGCTTGCTCCTATCTCTGTAACCACACGTTAGATTCTCTTCATACTTGGTAAAAGATATCTCTATAGCATTACCTTTCATATGGAATATCTAAGCCCCTGCGTCAAGCCCCTGGGTGGGCTGTCCATCCGTTTGTCAACCTTTACGTCAAACTCATATTTGGCACAGGATATCCCGATAGCATTACCTTTCATTTGGAATATCTAAGTGCCCTGGTCAAGCCCCTGGGTGGGCGCTGTCCATCCATCTGTCCATGCATCAACGTTTACGTCAATGTTTTGTGTTAAACCTTTTTGATTGCTCATATTTCTGTAACCACATGTTAGATTCTCTTAATGTTTGGTAAAAGATATCTCTATAGCATTACCTTTTACATGGAATATCTAAGCCTCTGGGTCAAGCCCCTGGGTGGGCTGTCCGTCTGTCCGTCGTCATTTTGTACGTCAAAGTTTTGTGTTAAATCTTTTTCTTATAATCCTGGCATACGAAGTATGCTATTGGAGTATATAGTTTTCATCCGGCCATTTGTCCATCCATCCATCCGTGTTTTCATCTTTCCATCTGTCCATCCATCTGTTAACATTATGGTTAAAGTTTTGTGTCAAAGTTTCTTAGAGATTGTATCTTCTGAACCCTTTGATAGATTTAGTTGTCCCCCGCCTTTTCGAAGAAAAGCGAGGGGACATAGTATTCGGCTTTCCGTGGTGCGTGATGCGTGGTGCGTGGTTCCGAACTTGTAGTAGGTACCTTGTTAGCGCAACTCCTCATACAGTTTTAAACCGATCGCTCTGAAATTTTACAGGTGTCTTTATCATGGTTTGAAGTTGTGCATGTGCTTTTTTCAGAATCCTTGAATTAATTTTTTTCACTTTTTTCACATTTTTAACTTAGACTTTTTTGCATGCTTCTGAATTCATAGTAGGTACCTTGTGAGCGCAACTCCTCCTACAGTTTTATACCGATCGTTCTGAAATTTTACAGGTGTCTATTATGGTTTGAAGTTATGCATATACTTTTTTCAGAATTCTTTAATTATTTTTTTTTTCACTTTTTTTACATCTTTCACTTAGACTTTTTTGCATGGTTCCGAATTCATAGTAGGTACCTTGTGAGTGCAACTCCTCCTACAGTTTTATACCGATCCTTCTGAAATTTTAAAGGTGTCTTTATCATGGTTTGAAGTTGTGCATATGCTTTCTTCAAAATTCTTTAATTAATTTTTTTCACTTTTTTACATTTTTAACTTGGACTTTTTTCATGCATCAATTCTATGAAAGAGTATAATGTAGTAGGTACCTTGTGAGCGCAACTGCTCCTACAGTTTTATACCGATCCTTCTGAAATTTTACAGGCGTCTTTATCATGGTTTGAAGTTGTCCATATGCTTTTTCAGAATTCTTTAATTAATTGTTTTTCACTTTTTTCACATTTTTAACTTAGACTTTTTTCATGCATCAATTCTATGAAAGAGTATAATGTAGTAGGTACCTTGTGAGCGCAAGACTTTTTTCATGCATCAATTCTATGAAAGAGTATAATGTAGTAGGTACCTTGTGAGCGCAACTCCTCCTACAGTTTAATGCCACTCCTTCCAAAACTTAAAAGTTGGTTGAATTATGGTCTGAAGATATGCATTTGCTTTTTACAGAATCTTAAAATAGTTCTTTTCACTTTTTTCACATTTTTAACTTTGAGTTTTTTTTGCCCATCTATAATATGAAACTGGATATGTAGTAGGTACATTGTGAGTGCAACTCCTCCTACAGTTTAAAACTGATCCTTCAGAATCTTTACAGGTGTTTTGATATGGACTGAAATGTGCATGTGCCTTTTACAGAATCCTTTAATTATTGTTTTTCACTTTCCGCATTAAGTGATACCAGTGGTTGCCTGGTTAACTTACTTATTTTTTAACCTCACAAATGCAAATAAGGCGGGGGACATAAATTCTCTTTGGAATTTGCTTGTTGATACTTACACTGAAGTTACTTACTGATCTTAAGATTTTATTGATGCATGTCCCATCCCCCGCAGTGACCTTGAGGTCAAGGTCACACTTAGAAATTCTACATTTGGTAAAAGTTTTATGACAAAGTTCAGAGAATAGTTAATTGAATGCTGCTATCCAAAGGTCAAGGTCATGGACTTGTAAATTTTATATCAGAGGGTGGCGCTGGCCGGGGGTGTACGTGACCCACTGGTCGCTTGCTCTAGTTTTGAAATAAAACCTGTTTTATACCAATAATTATTAGGGCCCCACTTAAAGAAGTCAGTGGTGGCCCTATTATGGTACAGTAAAATTCCTATATTAAGACCAGACAAAACACAAAGAAAGAATAACTGAAACTTTATAAATAAGTAGTTTAGGTTGTAGTACCAAAGCGTTAATCCAAAATCGTTAATCCATAGACAAAATGGCAAATATCAATGTTCGGATCAACAGATATGGACTCCAGAAGAGTGTAATCAGGCGTCCGCGGATAGTAAGCATTACTTGGTAAGCAAGCTTCGCCCACCATGCCCATCGACCCAAACGAAGAAAAGGTGTAAATGCCGGGAAGGGTATGTCCGAGATTTTGGAAGTCTTCCTATGGCTTTCCATTGGCAAACATATCAGAAATAATTCTGGAAATGGCCACATTGTACGGATCCACAAGATCATGGTGCCTCCCTTAAAACTTCTTTAGTGTTGATACCAGTTTGGTTTTTTGATACCCCTGGCATAACAACCTGGTAGTGAGCACCTTTCCACGTTCCATAAAGTCCTGATACTTTGAACAGGCTCTAGCATAACGGATTAACTGTGAAACGTAAACTCCATATGCTGGTGCAGACGGGATATTACTGCTCAGGAAGGGAAAGTTAACAATGGGAAAATTGAAGTCATCTCGTTTATCGTACAGCCTAGTAGAAAGCTTCCCGTTGTCAATATAGAGATAACAATCCAAGTATGAGGAGGAGGTTGCAGTCTCTGTTGTTTCCTTAATTTCAAGTTCACGTGGATAGATGAATTCCAAGTACTCTGCAAATTTAGCATTTTTCAGAGACAATAAATCATCTATATATCTGTAGGTGAAATTGAATTGTTGTGCAAGGCGTTTTTTGCCTGCTTTGAGGAGACTTTGTACAAACTCCGCCTCATACTAGTACAAGAACAAGTCGGCAAGCAACGGTGCACAATTAGTACCCATTGGTATGCCAATTGTTTGCTGAAATAATAGGCCACTGAACTCCACGAAAATATTGTCAATTAGATATTCCAGCATCCTTATAACATCTGCATCAGTGTACTTTTGTGGTGCATCAGAGTGATCTCGAACGAAGTATGTGTCTTTGTAGCCAAGGACAACATACTGGTAGCGACGGTTACCATTCTTGTGGAAAAAACATTGATTTATGATTTCCTTGAGTTAAGATTTCAATTTATCATGAGGAATAGTTGTGTAGAGCGTTGAGAAATCGAAAGATTTTATGCTGTTTATGCACCAGAGCCGGACAAAATTCCAAACAGACAGTTACGATCTGCACCGAGCTCGATGCAGCAATTACAGAATTCAAGCAGTCAATATTCTGATCAGATGGCATGGTTGCACGTCTCTCTCTCTCTCTCTCTCTCTCTCTCTCTCTCTCTCTACTGATAGAAAAGACTGCGATTGAAGATGTTCTAGAAGCTCTTTGGAGTTTTTCAAGATCCACATCTGATTCACACCACTCCTGGCATATGCAGTGTCACAATATTTCAGAAGGCCATCTTTAACTGCAGTAAGGATTCGTGTTAGAATCTGTGAAAGAGGCTTGGTTGAGCACTTAGCTGAACCCGCGATATATCTCTGCTTGTACGGCTCTAGATAAGGGCTCAGGGCTCTAGATAACAATTTGGTACAATGAGTATTTTACCCCCTGCTTTAAAACTTAATACTTAAATGCCCAGTTGCAATGCTTAACTTTCAAAGAACCAAACATAAGTGTAGCATACAAAATTCTATTTTTGGTAAATTTGATTTTTAGACAAAATAAAGGTTGGCATTTCATGTGAATTCAATTCACATGAAATACCAAGCTTTATTCACTTTATTTTCTCTTAATGGACATGGTTGAACCCATTCTGATCTAGTATACTGTTATTGCTTACAAAATAAATTGCTTTCTGTTAAAAATGTAAAGTTCATTGACATTTTCTACCCTCCTAAATTTTATTTCAATGCTGAAATCCAAAATTTTATTGAGTATTTTACCCCTCAAATTAAATTTCAATGCTGATTTTCAAAATTTCAATGCTGAAATACCCTTTACTCCCTCTTATCTAGAGCTCTGTAAGCTTTTCAATGTGGAATTAGTCGCAATGTTTGGTTGTCTTAATCGCGGAATTTTACTGCAATCCCCTTGCCTGACCCGTCAATTTGTATGTCCGTCCATTATTATTTTGTGCTGGGCTGGTTCTTCATCCTCCATTAACAGATTTTCATCAAACCTTTCATGCATATACACTACAGCAAAAATGGGGTGCAGTTTGTAAGAAGGGCCACTCTGACCATCCTATTTCTTCAGTTATCTGCCCTTGATGCATGTGAAGGGTTTTGTGTTATTGAAAAAGATGTTATTTTCATGTTATGCTCCTTTAACAGACTTTCTTAAAACCTGGTTTTGTTTGTATTGGAGTTTAACGGCCCAGTCAGCACTATTAAGGTCATTTTTGAGCCGGTTAGTTTACCTATCACCACTTCCCGGGTAGGCTTATACAAAAGCGGTTAACGAGTACAGTGCACATTCTTTCGCCAGAAACTGACAACTGCCCTTTTTGAATCAGCGGAAGGGAGAGAATGATCATAGAGAAGATTTCATGATCAATCTCCACGAAAGAACTTTGCCAACCCCGGCGGGTATCTAACCCGCATCCTCCTGATCACCAGTCAGACGCGCATCCAACAGAGCTACCGAGGCCGGCTCTTAAAACCTGGTATACTCATACACTATAGTTCAGTGTTTTTTAATGGATCTGAAAAATTGTTTTTTTTTTTCTTTATTTGTTTTTATTTTGTGATATCTTCATGCTTGAATCATGTTTTTATGCTCCTTTAATCCCTGTCCTGCTGAATAGATTAATTTTGCCACACCCATTTCTGATGAGTTAGTTGATAAAGTGTATTCATTCAGTTCACAAACTTGATTACAAACAGTGTAGATCCTGATCAGATGGCTTCTTCAGAAGCCATCTGATCTGGATCTACAGTGTTTGCAAACATAGGGGTTGTAGCATTCAGGAGGATAAGGGTGAAACCTTATACAGTTACACACTGTAGTTTACGGTTGTGGATATATTGTGAAAATTACAGTTGTAAAAACGGGACCATTTTAGTAACCATTTTTCTGTAGTACATGTAGCTGTTAGATTATTGACAGGCATTTTCAATTAAAATTTAGAAAATGACAGCTTGCTTTTATATTTATTATTCCTGTTTGATTTTGTAAGGGCTTGAGGGGAGCTTATAGGATAGGCAGTTGTCTGACGTCGTCCTGGTCGTCTGCGTCATCATTCTCTGACGTCAACACTTTCAAACGACATCTCTGAAGCAGCTGGGCCGATTGGGCCCAAATTTCATCTGTAGCATCCTTGGGCTAGGGGATTGAAAGTTTATGTTTTTTATGAAATTCGGCTGATTAGTTTGGTTGCTATGGCAACTTAGAGGTAAAATTGGAAAATGGCATTTACTGCCAAGCTTTTGCAGATATTTTGACAAATCTTTCATTAAGTCTCGGCCTCATAGAGCATATGGTTTCTGAGGAGATGTTTTTTTTTAGTTTTTTGTTTTGTTTTTTTTTGCATTTTGGTTTCCATGGCAACCATAAAAAATGAACAGTAGGCCTTAAAATTATATGGCAGATAGTAGATTGCTTAAGGAACATTTCTATAAAAGTTTTGTCAAAATATCTGCAAAGGATTGGCAGTTTATGCGATTTTCGACTCACCAGAGCAAAAGGCTCGGTGGGAGCTTATAGGATAGGCAGTTGTCCAATGTTGTCAACGTCTGCGTCGTCCGTCAACACTATCAAACGACAACTCCTCTGAAGCCACTTGGCTGTTTGAGCCCAAATTTCATCTGTAGCATCCTTGGGCTGGGGGATTGAAAATTTGGGTTTTTTTTTTTTTTATTATGAAAATCAGCTCATTACCTTGGTTGAGATGGCAACTTAGAATTTTCATAGACTGTAATTGGGAATACCCGGTATTAAAAAATGGCATTTACTGCCAAGCCTTTGCACATATTTTGACACTCCCTCCCCACTTTGTTGCCACGAGGCATTGAAAGTTAGACTGAGCAAGCCCATCTCCATGCACTAGGACCTGACCCTCAATATCCAGAATGTGCCCCACCCCCAGATAGTAACATGCAAAATAGAAGTGAAGGCAATGATCAGGAATTGATACAGTTAACCCACAACTCCCATCAGTGACACCAAAAGGAAAGAAAGACATATGAAATAACTAGACCCAAATGGAAACATCAATAGCGGAAAGCCAAAAGGACAGTTACTTTCCCACAAAATGGCCAATTGTCTATCCAAAACAAAATAATATAAACGACACACACACTCAACAGACAAACCATAACAAAAATAAACTGCGACAGAAGAACCGCCTTGGAACGGTCAGTGAAACAAATTCCACTGGGGGCTTAAATCGGTTTTAGGCAGCTGCAATTCTCGCTCTTACTTCTGTCGCGACTTAGACAAATAATTTGTTCCGTCCGCATGAAGGCCTCCTACCTCATCAGTGCAACATCGTCGAGAACAAAAATATCAAACAAACTCGGAGATGAAACAACAGTGAGGACTCGACAGCAAGAAGCCACTGAAATGCTGGAGCAAAAGAAAACCAACAGTTAGACTCCGATGGATCCGACTAGAGACAGAGCATCAGGCACCAACAAGCATTACTTTCTAATTCTCAGTAAGCCTTTATGCTGGAACCGTCATAGAATCTGAGGTCTTACCAACCGGCATGCAAGTCAGCTCTGTATTGTCAAGGGGAACTTTTGAAATACTTCATTCTCAGAATTTGTACGGAATGTTCCATGGATGACCCTCTGACAAAATTGCTCAAAATTGTTTCCCTCCACTGAACATGACAGCCACCAAAACTATGACTTCTACTCCAAAATATGTAGACTTGATTTTGAAATAATTTTACAGAAACTGATCTTCCTTGGGTCACTGTCAACCAAAATTGCTCAAAGCATTCTCTCCAACTTATAGTACCTACCATTATATCTGCACAATAAGGATCAGATGGGCATTCCAGGGCCCTCTTGTTTTTAGCTCACCTGTCATGTAGTGACGAGGTGAGCTTTTGGGATTACTTTTCATCCGTCGTGCATCCGTCCGTGCGTCTGTCCGTAAACAATTTCTTCAAACAACATCTCCTCCTAAACCACTGATCGGATTTTGACCAAACTTCACGGGAATGATCCTTAGGGGGTCTCCTTTTAAAGTTGTTCAAATGGTTCCGGTCCCTTGTACATCAAGGTCACAGGAGCTAAAAATAGATTTTTTTTAATGAAAACTTATAAAATCTTCTCCTCTCAAACCACAAGGCCCAGGGCTTCGATATTTGGTGTGTAGCTCTAGTGGACCTCTACCAAGATTGTTCATATTATAGTCCAGGGGCCAAAAATGCCCCCAACCCAGGACCCTTAGACTTACACTGGGAAAAGCTTTAAAAATCTTCTTGTCTGAAACCAGAAGGCTCAGGTGTTGGATATTTGGTACAAAGCTTTGTCTTGTGGACCTCTATCAAGATTGTTCAAATTATTGCCCTGGGGCCAAAAATGCTCCTACCCTGGGGCCCTTGGTTTTACATTGACTTATATAGGAAAAATCTTAAAAAATCTTCTCCTCTGAAACCACAAGGCCCAGGTGTGTAGCTTCCATCTAGTTGACCTGTACCAAGATTGTTCAAATTATAGCTGTTGGGCAAAAAATGCCCCCAACCCAGGGCCCTTTGGTATTACATTGACTTATACATGTAAAGGGAAAACCTTTAAAAATCTTCTTGTCTGAAACCAGAAGGCTCAGGTTTTTAGCTCACCGTCACGTAGTGACGAGGTGAGCTTTTGGGATCTCTTTTTGTCCGTCGTCCGTCGTGCGTCCGTCCGTGCGTCTGTGCGTGCGTGCGTGCGTAAACAATTTCTTCAAACGACATCTCCTCCTAAACCACTGAGCGGATTTTGACCAAACTTCACAGGAATGATCCTTAGGTGGTCCCCTTTCAAAGTTGTTCAAATGGTTCCGGTCCGTTGCACATATAGGTCACAGGAGCCAAAAATAGATTTTTTTCACCGAAAACTTAAAAAATCTTCTTCTCTGAAACCACAAGGCCCAGGTCTTTGATATTTGGTATGAAGCTTCATCTAGTGGACCCCTACCAAGATTGTTCAAATTATAGTGCTGGGGCCAAAAATGCCCCCGCCCCGGGGCCCTTTGGTTTTACATGGGCTTATATAGGGAAAATCTTTAAAAATCTTCTTCTCTGAAACTGCAAGGCCCAGGTCTTTGATATTTGGTATGAATCTTCATCTGTTGGACCCCTACCAAGATTGTTCAAATTATAGTGCTGGGGCCAAAGTTCCCCCCGCCCCAGGGACCTTTGGTTTTACATAGGCTTATATAGGGAAAATCTTTAAAAATCTTCTCTGAAACAGCAAGGCCCAGGTCTTTGATATTTGGTATGAAGCTTCATCTAAAGGACCCCTACCAAGATTGTTCAAATTATAGTGCTGGGGCCAAAAATGCCCCCGCCCTACCAGGGCCCTTTGGTTTTACATGGGCTTATATTGGGAAAATCTTTAAAAAAACTTTTTCTCTGAAACTGCAGGGCCCAGGTCTTTGCTATTTGGTATGAAGCTTCATCTAGTGGACCCCTACCAAGACTGTTCAAA
This sequence comes from Lucinisca nassula, assembly GCA_963580285.1. NCBI lineage: Eukaryota > Metazoa > Mollusca > Bivalvia > Lucinida > Lucinidae > Lucinisca > Lucinisca nassula. The sequence continues at coordinate 270,330 of CAUZLF010000336.1, read as the reverse complement.
TTATAGTGATGGGGCCAAAAATGCCCCCGCCCCGGGGCCCTTTGGTTTTACATAGGCTTATATAGGGAAAATCTTTAAAAATCTTCTTCTCTGAAACTGCAGGGCCCAGGTCTTTGATATTTGGTATGAAGCTTCATCTTGTGGACCTCTATCAAGATTGCTCAATTTATAGCCCTTGGGCCAAAAATGCCCCCGCTCCGGGGCCCTTTGGTTTTTCATAGACTTATATAGGAAAAATCTTGAAAAATCTTCTACTCTGAAACCACAAGGCCTAGCTCTTTGACATTTGGTATGAAGCTTTAGCCAGTGGACCTCTACCAAGATTGTTAAAATTATAGCCCTGGGGCCACAAATGCCCCCGCCCCAGGGCCCTTTGGTTTTACATAGACTTATAATAGAGATAATCTTTGAAAATCTTCTTCTCTGAAACAACAAGGCCCAGGTCTTTGATATTTGGTGTGAAGCTTCATCTAGTGGACCTCTATCAATATTGCTTAAATTATAGCCCTGAGGCCAAAAATGTTTCTGCCCCGGGGCCATTTGGTTTTACATAGGCTTATGTAAGGAACATCTTTAAAAAAATCTTCTTCTCTGAAACCGCAAGGCCCAGGTCTTTGATATTTGTTGTGTAGCTTCATCTAGTAGACCTTTGCCAAGATTGTTCAAATTATAGCCTTTGTTGATATTTGGTATGAAGCTTCATCTTTTTAGACCTCCCTCAACATTATGCACATTATAACCCTGGGGTCAATAATGGCCCTCCCCGGGGCCCACTTGTTACTCTATGGATCAGGTGAGCGATCCAGGGCCATCATGGTCCTCTTGTTTATATTTGGTAAGAAGCTTTGTCTTGTGGACCTCTATCAAGATTGTTCAAACTATAGCCCTGGGGCCAAAAATGCCCCCGTCCTGGACCCCTTTGGTTTTACATTGATTTATATAGGAAAAATCTTCTTCTGCTCTGAAACCGCAAGGCCCATGTCTTTGATATTTGGTGTGTAGCTTCATCTAGTGGATCTCTACCAAAATTGTTCAAATTATAGCCCTTGCGCCAAAAATGCCTCTAACCTGGGGCCCTTTGATTATGTCTCCCCCGAAAAAATTTTTTTCGGAGAGACATATTGTTTTTCCCCCGGGCGTCTGTCTGTCCGTCTGTCCGTCTGTCTGTCTGTCCGTCTGTCCGTCTGTCCGTCTGTCACACTTTCGTGTCCGCTCTGTAACTTGAAAACCGTTAGAGCTATCGTCACGAAACTTCGAATAAATATTAATCAGCATTAGACGACGTGCAGTGCGCAAGAACCATAACTCTCGCATTTATACTTTTTGAATTATCTCCCTTGGAAGTTTGTTGGTATGTATATATGTATGGGCAAATCGTGTCCGGTCAATAACTTTCTTATTTTTTGATGGATTTTAAAATTACTCGGCAGAAATTTTAACAACCATAAGACGATGTGTGGTGCGCATGAGGCAGGTCGGTACCTCAAAGGTCAAGGTCATACTAAGAGGTCAAAGGTCAAAAAAGGGGCCTTTTTTCGTATTTGGTCAATAACTTTCTTATTTTGAGATGGATTTTAAAATTACTTGGCATAATTATTAAAAACCATAAGACGATGTGTGGTGCGCATGAGGCAGGTTGGTACCTCAAAGGTCAAGGTCATACTTAGAGGTCAAAGGTCAAAAAAGGGTCTTTTTTTCGTATTTGGTCAATAACTTTCTTATTTTGAGATGGATTTTAAAATTACTTGGCATAATTATTAACAACCATAAGACGATGTGTGGTGCGCATGAGACAGGTCGGTTCCTCAAAGGTCAAGGTCATACTTAGAGGTCAAAGGTAAAAAAAGGGGCCTTTTTTTCGTATTTGGTCAATAACTTTCTAATCTTGAGATGGATTTTAAAATTACTTGGCATAATTATTAACAATCATGAGACGATGTGTGGTGCACATGAGGCAGGTCAGTACCTCAAAGGTCAAGGTCATACTTAGAGGTCAAAGGTCAAAAAGTGGGCCTTTTTTTCGTATTTGGTCAATAACTTTCTTATTATGAGATGGATTTTGAAATCACATGGCAGAAATGTGAACCAATATAAGGCGATGTGTTGCGCGCATGACCCAGGTTGGTACCTCAAAGGTCAAGGCCATACTTAGAGGTCAAAGGTAAAAAAGGGGCCTTTTTTCGGGTTTTGTCAATAACTTGCCTATTTTTAAATAGAATTTTAAGTTACTTGGCAAACATGTTAACTATCATGGGACGATGTGTTGCATGCATGATTCAGTTTGGTACCTAAAATGTCAAGGTCATACATAGAGGTCAAAGGTAAAAAAGGGGCCTTTTTTCGTGTTTGGTCAATAACTTTCTTATTTTTAGATGGATTTTGAAATTGCTAGGCAGAAATGTTAACCACCATGAGATGATGTGTTGCAAGCATGACCCAGTTTAATACCTGAAAGGTCAAGGTCATTCATAGAGGTTAAAAGTAAAAAAAGGGCCTTTTTTGTGTTCTGTCAATAACTTTCTTATTATGCCCCCAACTTTGAAAAAGTTTGAGGAGCATATTGGTTCTGGTTCGTTCGTCCGTCCATTACGCTTTTGATGCATAGCATAACTAAAGAACCGTGTATGCTAGGGTTTTGAAATTTCATATATGGATTCCTCATGGAAAATTAGCTGACGCGTATTTTTTTTCTCGTCCGGATTATGCCCCCTTCAAGAGTTATTGCCCTTTGATTTTTTTTTTTTAATAAAATCTTGTCAACAAGATATCTCAAAAACTATTGGAGCTAGAGCCTTGAAAGTTGGTGATTATATTGATGGTGATGAGTAGATGAACTGATTAACTTTTGACAAAATTCCGAAAAATACTTTGTGAGTTATGGCCCTTTGTCATTTTGGTCATTTGTGCTCATTGTAATGTATGCTAAAAGTGATGCATAGCATAACTTTAGAACCATGTATGCTAGGGTTTTGAAATTTCATATATGGATTCCTCATGGAAAATTAGCTGACGCGCATTTTTTTTCTCGTCCAGAATATGCCCCTTTCAAGAGTTATTGCCCTTTGAAAATTTTTTTAATAAAATCTTGTCAGCAAGATATCTCAAAAACTATTGGAGCTAGAGCCTTGAAAGTTGGTGAATAGATTGTTGGTGATGAGTAGATGAACTGATTAACTTATGATAAAATTCCAAAAAATACTTTGTGAGTTATGGCCCTTTATCATTTTGGTAATTTGTGCCCGTTGTAATGTATGCTAAAAGTGATGCATAGCATAACTTTAGAACGGTGTATGCTATAATTTTGAAATTTCATATATGCATTTCTGATGGAAAATAAGCTGACGCGTATTTTTTTTCTCGTCAGGATTATGCCCCTTTCAAGAGTTATTGCCCTTTGAATTTTTTTTAATAAAATCTTGTCAGCAAGATATCTCAAAAATATTGGAGCTAGAGGCTTGAAAGTTGGTGAACATATTGGTGGTGATGAGTAGATGAACTGATTAACTTTTGACAAAATTCCAAAAAACCCTTTGTGAGTTATGGCCCTTTGTCATTTTGGTAATTTGTGCCCATTGTAATGTATGCTAAAAGTGATGCATAGCATAACTTTAGAACCGTGTATGCTAGGGTTTTGAAATTTCATATATGGATTCCTCATGGAAAATTAGCTGACACATATTTTTTTCTCGTCCGGATTATGCCCCTTTCAAGAGTTATTGCCCTTTGAAATTTTTTTAATAAAATCTTGTCAGCAAAATATCTCAAACACTATTGGAGCTAGAGCCTTGAAAGTTGTTGAGTATATTGGTGGTGATGAGTATATGAACTGATTAACTTTTGACAAAATTCCGAAAAATACTTTGCGAGTTATGGCCCTTTGTCATTTTGGTAATTTGTGCCCATTGTAATGAATCCTAAAAGTGATGCATAGCATAAATTTAGAACTGTGTATGCTATGGTTTTGAAATTTCATATATGCATTCCTAATGGAAAATAAGCTGACACATATTTTTTTCTCATCCGGATTATCTTTCAAGAGTTATTGCCCTTTGATTTTTTTTTAATAAAATCTTGTCAGCAAGATATCTCAAAAACTGTTGGAGCTAGAGGCTTGAAAGTTGGACCATGAGTCATGTGCAAGACCAAGGTCCATACCTCCAATGTCAAGGTCATACCTAGAGGTCAAAGGTAAAAAAAAGGACAGTCAATAACTTCCTTATTCTTTGATGGATTATGAAATTACTTGGCAGAAATGTTAACCATCATGAGACGATGTGTTGTACCGCAAAGGTCAAGGCCATACTTAGAGGTCAAAGGTAAAAAAGTGCTTTTTTTTTGTTTACGGCCAATAACTTTATTTTTCTATGAACATTTTTAAAGTTACTATGCAGAAATGTTCATCTTCATTAGATGATGTGTTGCACACAAGACCCAGCTCAATAACTCCAATGTAAAGGTTATACTTAGCAGTCAAAAACGGGGGAGACATCTGTGTTTTTGTAGAAAAACAAATTCTAGTTTTACATTGCGTTACATTGGAAAATCTTAAAAAATCTGCTTCTCTGAAATCTCAAGGCCCAGGTTTTTGATATTTGGTGTTAAGCTTTATCTAGTGAACCTCTAGCAAGACCGTTCAAATGATAACCCTGGGGCCAAAAATAATTGCCTCAAACCCGGGGCCCTTTGGTTTTACATTGACTTATTTAGGGAAATCTTAAAAAATATTCTCCTCTGAAACCGCAAGGCCCAGGTCTTTGATATTTGGTGTGTAGCTTCGTCTAGTGGACTTGTACCAAGATTGTTCAAGTTATAGCCCTGGGGCCAAAAATGCCCTCGCCCCAGGGCCCTTTGGTTTTACATTGACTGAATATATAGGGAAACCCTTAAACATCTTATCTCAAACCAGAGACCGAGGTGTTTGATATTTGGTGTGAAGCTTCGTCTTGTGGACTTCTATCAAGATTGTTCAAACAAATGCCCTTGGGCCATAAATGCCCCTGCCCTGGGGTCCTTTGGTTTTACATTGACTTATATAGGGAAAACCTTTAAAAATCTTCTTGTCTGAAACCAGAAGGCTCAGTTCCTTGATATTTGGTATGTAGCTTTGTCTAGTGGACCTAGACCAAGATTGTTCTAATTATAGCACTGGGGCCGAAAATGGCCCTAGGCCTGCTCCTGGGCCCAGAGGTTTTATATTGACTTGTATAAGCAAAACCTTTAAAAAACATCTTTGGTCGGGCCCCTCGGAGTCTAACTGTTGGTTTTCTTTTGCTCCAGCAATTCTGTTGTTGTATGCTGTCGAGTCCTCAACCTTGTTTCATCTCTGTAGTTTTTTTTAGCTCACCAGAGCCAAAGGCTGCGGGGGAGCTTATAGGATAGGCAGTTGTCCGTCGTCGTATGTCGTATGTCTGGTGTCAACACTTTTAAACATCTTCTCCTCTGAAGCCACTGGGCCGATTGGGCCCAAATTTTATCTGTAGCATCCTTGGGCTGGGGTATTGAAAGTTTGTGTTTTTTAATGAAAATCGGCCCATTAGTTTGGTTGCTATGGCAACTTAGAGTTTCCATAGACTAATAATGGGGAAAATTGAAAAATGGCATTTACTGCCAAGTCATTGCAGAAATTTTGAGAAAACTTTTATAGAAATGTTTCTTGAGTAAAATTCTTTCAGCCATATGCTTTTATGCCAACCTGAGGGTCCCCCAGGTTGTGCCGGGGCCATGCCCCTCCCCCTCCACTTCATAAAAGGCCATATATCTCAGAAACCATTCAGATCCCGACCCCTAAACCATATATATTCTTGTTCCTATTGATAAGACGCATTCAGTAAAACCAACCTGGGGGTCCTCAGGGATGCGCCGAGGTCATGCCCCACCCCCTCCACTTAATAAAAGGCCCAATATCTCGGAAACCATTCAGATCCCCACCCCTAAACCATATATATTATTGTTCCTTATGATAAGACCCATTCAGTGACATCAACCTGGGAGTCCCCTGGATTGGCCGGGGCCATGCCCCACCCCCTCCATATCATAAAAGGCCCAATATCTCGTAAACCTTACAGATCCCCGCCCCTAAACCATATATATGCATGCTTCTTTTGATAAGACACATTCATTGACACCAACCTGGGGGTCCTCAGAAATGCGCTGGGGCCTTGCCCCACCGCTCCACTTCACAAAAGGCCATATATCTCAGAAACTGTTCAGATCCCCACCCCTAAACCATATATATTCTTGTTCCTATTGATAAGATGCATTCAGTAAAACCAACCTGGGGTCCTCAAGGATGCGCCCAGGTCATGCCCCACCCCCTCCACTTTATAAAAGGCCCAGTATCTCGGAAACCATTCAGATCCCCACACCTAAACCATATATATTCTTGTTCCTTTTGATAAGACCCATTCAGTGACATCAACCTGGGAGTCCCCCTGGAAGTGCCGGGGCCATGCCCCACCCCCTCCATTTCATAAAAGGCCCAATATCTCGGAAACCTTACAGATCCCAGCCCATAAACCATATATATGCTTGCTTCTTATGATAAGACACATTCATTGACACCAACCTGGGGGTCCTCAGAGATGCGCTGGGGCCTTGCCCCATCCCTCCACTTCACAAAAGGCCATATATCTCAGAAACTGTTCAGATCCCCACCCCTAAACCATATATATTCTTGTTCATTATGATAAGACACATTCAGTGACACCAACCTGGGGGTCCCCAGGGATGTGCTGGGGCCATGCCCCACCCCCTCCATTTCATTATATCAAAATATCTCGGAAACCCTACAGATGGCCACCCCTAAACCATATATATTCTTGTTCCTTATGATAAGACACATTCATTGACACCAACCGTTGAGTCTCCAGGGGCCTTGCCCCACCCCTCCACTTCACATAAGGCCTTATATCTCAGAGAAAATTGTCTCAGCCCCACCCTAAACCATATATATTCATCTTTCTTATGATAAGAGGCATTCAGTGACACCAGCTTGGGAGTCCCCGGGGCAAGCCCAGGCCATGCCCCACCGCTTTAATTCATTAAAAGCCATATATCTCAGAAATAGTTCAGATCCCCACCCCTAAACCATATACTTGTTCCTTATGATAAGACTCATTCAATCACACCAACCTGGGGGTCTCTTTGTGCTGAGGCAATGTGCCCAGCCCTTCCATTTCATAAAAGGCTTTATATTTCAGAAACCATTCAAATCCCCACCCAATAATCATATATGTTCTTGTTCCTTATTATTAGCACACCTACTGTAGGGGGGTCCGCAAGGGCCATTCCTATCCTTTCCACTTCATAAAAGGGCCTCAAATCTCTGAAACCGGTCAGATTCCCCCAGCACTAAACTGTATATATACTTGGTCCTTATGATAAGACACATTTAGGGACAACAGTTTGGGCTTTCCTGGGATCAACAGGGCATGCCCCAACCCCCTCCACTGTTAAAGAGGCCTTACAGATCCCCACTGCTAAACCATATATATTTTTGTTTCTTATGATAAGACACATTTAGTGATACCAACCAGGGCTCCATTGGGTCCATGCCCCACCCCCTCTACTTCATAAAAGGCCTAACTTTTCAGATGCTGAGTCCACATGGGTGCTCATTTGGACATGGGGGTTCATTTGGTAGATTAAAATGATATCATGTTAAAATACATGGCTGCCATTGGGCAGGATGGGCAGTGCCCACCTGAGCTCTGGTGAGCATAGTGGCCCATGGGCCTCTTGTTATTTGTATGTTCTCGGAGATGTTACACTGATGAGTTAGGAAGCCTTCATGCGGACTAAACAAAATTAGTGTATACTGCGACAGAGGTAAGGGCGAGGATTATGGCCATGTAAAATTGATTTAAGCCCCCCAGTGGGATTCTTTCCACTGACCGTTCTAAGGCGGTTCTTCTGTGGGGGTTTATGTATGTTGTTGTTCGTTTCTTACTGTGTGTATCACTTGTGTCTTTTTATTTTGGCTGGCCATTTGGCCATTTTGTAGGAAAGTAACTGTCCTTATGGCCCTCCTTTGTTTAGGTTTCCATTATGGTCTGGTCGCTTCATGTTTGTGTTTCTTTCCCTTTGGTGTCTTTGATGGCTGGAGTAAGTTAATTGTATAGATTCCTGATCTTTGTTTTACTTCTACTTTGTTGTTTGGAACCAGAAGGCTCCGGTATGAAGCTTCACCTTTTAGACCTCCATCAAGATTATGCAGACTATAGCCCTTGGGCCAAACGGCCCACTTGTTACACTATGGATCAGGTGAGTGATCCAGGGCCATCATGGCCCTCTTGTTCTTGTTTAGGTATGTTGTGTGTACTCATTAGAACCACATCATGGAGATGATTCTAATGAGTACACACAACATACCTTTTCAAGGTAAAATCAAGAGAACCGACTTAAATTATACTAAATATCTGGATACAGTCGAACTTCAATGGCTCGAACACCTTTTGGACCATGGAAATCTGTTCAAGACAGGGGTAGTTCGAGCCACTGAGGGCTAATGCCAGGAGGCATAACGACATACTTTTAATAGGACATATTTTTCTGTGTTCTATAATGAAAAATGTTTGCTGTGTGTACTCATTAGAATCGCCTCATCGAGGCGATTCTAATGAGTACACACAGCATACATTTGCAACGGATAAAAGACTAAAATCTCCTTAATTATCCCCAACTATTTTTTTTTGTAGAGGTTACGCTAGGGGCTCAAGAATGGGTTCGACACATCCATGGTAAAGAGCCATCGGTGTTCGAGCCATCAGCGTTCTACTGTATCTGTTAACTGGAGCTATGGGAATTATTTCCTAGGGATTCAAGAGCAAATTAGAACTGGCCATGGTATACAAGCCATCCATGTTCGGGTTTCACTGTTTGATTTGAACTCGCCTTGTTTCATCACTAATAGTAGCATATGTGTAGCATAGTTTTTAACTAATTACAGCATTAGTTTTGAATAACAGGCTCTCAGGCCCCAGTTGTTCAAAACTAACAATGCTGTAAGTCCTCAGGAAGCAGTTAGTTTTCCAAAGCATTACGAAAACACGCCTATATACAAATACATTACAAATTTTACCACCTAAAAATGAAAAATTTCATATGAAACATTTCAATATTTTTCTTATTTCTGCTCAAAATATAGATTGTGGGCACTCGTTAGAACCGCCTCACTGAGGCGGTTCTAACGCATACCCACAATCTATATTTTAGAACAGAAATAAGAAAAATAAGATGTACCCCCGGAAACCCCAGTTTTACTATATAAAAGTGGGGTTCAAGGGGGTCAAAATTATATAGGCGTGTTTTCCCAAGGCCCGTCTGTTCAAAACTAACAATGTCATTAGTCCTCAGGATGCAGTTAGTTTTCTCAGGCCCCATTTGTTCAAAACTAATGTCATTAGTTCTCAGGATGCAATTAATTTTTCCCAGGCCACAGTTATTCAAAACGGATAATGTCAATAGTCCTCAGGATTCAGTTAGTTTTCCCAGGGCCCATTTGTTCAAAACTAACAATGTCATAAGTCCTCAGGATGCAAATAGTTTTTCCCAGGCCCCAGTTGTTCAAAACTGACAATGCCATTAGTCCTCAGGAAGCAGTTAGTTTTCCCAGTGACCATCTGTTCAAAACTAATAATGTCATTAGTCCTCAGGATGCAGTTAGTTTTCCCAGGGTACATTTGTTCAAAATTAACAATGTCATATCTCATCCGAATGCAGTTAGTTTTCTCAGGCCCCAGTTGTTGCCATTAGTCCTCAGGATGCAGTTAGTTTTCCCAGGGCCTATTTGTTCAAAACTAACAATGTTGAAAGTTCTCAGGATGCAGTAAGTTTTCCCAGGGCCCATTTGTTCAAAACAAAGAATATCATTACTTCTCAGGATGCAGTTAGTCTTCCCAGACCCCATTTGCTCAAAACTAACGATGCCATTATTCCTCAGGATGCAGTTTGTTTCAAACTAACAATGTCGTCAGTTCCCAGGATGCAGTTAGTTTTCTCAGGCCCCATTTGTTAAAAACTAATGTCATTAGTCCTCAGGATGCAATTAATTTTTCCCAGGCCATAATTATTCAAAACTGATAATGTCAATAGACCCCAGGATTCAGTTAGTTTTTTTTTTTTTTTTTTTTTTGCCGGCCTCAGTGGCTCAGTCGGATGCGCGTCTGACTGGTGATCAGGAGGACGCGGGTTCGACTCCCGCCGGGGTCGGCAACATTCTTTCGTGGAGATTGATCATGAAATCTTTTCTACGGCCATTCTCTCCCTTCCGCTGATTCAAGAAGGGCAGTTGTCAGTTTCTGGCGAAAGAATGTGCACTGTACTGGTTAACTGCTTACGTATAAGCCTGCCCAGGAAAGTGTTGATAGGTAAACTGACCGGCTCAAAAATGACCTAAATAGTGTTGACTGGGCCGTAAAACTCCAATACAAACAAACAAACAAAATCAGTTAGTTTTCCCAGGGCCCATTTGTTCAAAGCTAACAATGTCATAAGTCCTCAGGATGCAAATAGTTTTTCCCAGGCCCCAGTTGTTCAAAACTGACAATGCCATTAGTCCTTGGGAAGCAGTTAGTTTTCCCAGTGACCATCTGTTCAAAACTATAAATGTCATTAGTCCCCAGGATGCAGTTAGTTTTCCCAGGGTACATGTGTTCAAAATTAACAATGTCATATCTCCTCAGGATGCAGTTAGTTTTCCCAGGCCCCAGTTGTTCCAAACTAACAATGTGACACCTCATAAATACAGGCATCCCCTCATCAACAGGGTCGAAATGCAGGCAACGGTAAGGATACGGGTAGTTTGGGTGCCGTGTCGAACGGTGTGAACCTGCTATATACAGCCAAATGGCGGGAACAAGGATAAGAAAGCACGTTTGTCCTTTGACGGGAATACTGCCCCACAGTCTGAGTCAAATCAACTATGATATGACAAGACCCAGAATGGTTGTACTCCTTTTCGGATACCAGGCCTCCAGATTATCTACCCCTAAGGGAAGAAATTCCGAATTTGACAAAGAGGCGTTAAACATAGCTACAGTATTATGGATAAATCACCTATATGTTCGTCTGCACATGTGACGGTTCTAGCAAAAATGAAC
>CAUZLF010000336.1:98200-259208 GCA_963580285.1 Lucinisca nassula | reverse complement strand
CAGTTTACCTATCCACACTTTTCCTGGGCAGGCTTATACGTAAGCGGTTAACCAGTACAGTGTCCCAAAATTATCCTTACCACTACAACTTACTTGGAGATACATTGGACAAGGGCCAGCTAATCACAGCTGAAAAGACAGTTGATTATCAGTCCTGCCATTGTGATCAGGGGTGGGGTTGGGGGGCATAAAGTCGTCCCAAAATTATAAAATTATCCTTACCACTACATAATTTTTCCTTTCTGGCTTACTGTCAGGGCATGACTCTTACTCTTACCAAGTTCCCCTTTGTTATGCCTTACTGTGTGCATTCGGACTGACAGGCATGTTTTGTTTGTTTGTTTGATTTGAGGTTTAACGTCCCCGTCAACACTGTATAGGTCATTTTGGAGACATTGCTTCCAATTTTGTGACAGGCATGAGCAAAGTTCGCAAACAATGTAGACCCTGATGAGACGCTGCATAACACAGTGTCTCATCAGGGTCAGTACTGTTTGCCATTCATCAAGCTACCTTTAAACACAGTATAGGGTGGCAATAATTGTACTGTAACTTTAAGTTTAAGAACAAGTGTGTAAAGGAGTTGAGAATACTTTGGGTAAATACTGTACCATGAGGCCTCATATTGAACAAGTTTGTTTGTTTGAATTGAGGTTTAATGTCCTCGTCAACACTGTATAGGTCATTTTGAAAATGCCGCTTCCAATTTTGTTGGCTTTTACCCGACATTGAGATGAAATGACATCCCAAGCCCTGTTGCCCAATGAAACCAGAAGAGTTTATAAGCATGGACAGTCCAGCTTGCACCACTTTACCTGGCCAGGCTTAGGTCCTCTAAGCTGTTTACCAGTACTCATGTGCAGTCGGATTTCAGCTTTTTGTGGAAGCATCATGCAGCCTATCTATTTCTTCAAGCCCCGATGGGCCCAATTTTGCACCCCTAACATTTATCTTGCTGAACATGACAACCATTACCATTGCAAACAGTGTAAATCCAGATCAGATGGCTGAAGAAGCCATCTGATCAGGATCTACACTGTTTGTAATGCAGTTCGTGAATTGAACCAATACATTATATCAAGCAATTGTATTGATGACTAGTCAGAAATGGTGTGGCTAAACAACTTTTTTCAGCAGAATAAGGGTTAAAGTCATTTTTAACAGAAAAATCGAAATCTAAATTTTTTGTATTGTTTGTATTGGAGTTTAACAGCCCAGTGCACATTCTGCCGCCAGAAACTGACAACTGCCCTTCTTGAATCAGCAGAAGGGAGAGAATGACCATAGAAAAGATTTCATGATCAATCTCCATGAAAGAATGTTGCTGACCCCGGCAGGTATCGAACCTGCATCCTCCTGATCTCCAGTCAGACGGCCATCTGACTGAGCTACCGAGCCTGTTATCAAATATAAATTTATATCAAACTCTAAAACCCCATAATCCTGCAAATACCTAAAAAATATGAGGCCTGTACTATGCCTTATCTGGACATGCCCTTGAAATAAATGGGCTGCATGATGCTTCCACGCAGAGCTGAAACCGACCCGCACACAAGTACTGGTAAACGGCTTAGATGATCTACATGTAAGCCTGCCCAGGCAATGCGGTGCAAATCGGCCTGTCCATGCTTATAAATCCTATTGGTTTCATTGGGTGGCAGGGCTTGAGATGTCATTTCATCTCAATATCGGGTAAAAAGCCCACAAAATTGGAAGCAACGTCTCCAAAATGACCTTTACAGTGTTATCGGGGACGTTAAACCTCAAATCAAACAAACCAGCTGGACACTGAGCCACCGAGCCTGATATCAAATAAAAATATCGATCACCAGTCAGACGGGCATCCGACTGAGCTACTGAGCCTGATATCAAATAAAAATATCAAACTCTAAAACCCTATAATCCTGCAAATACACAGTGAAATTCCGCTATTAAGACCACCATATTTCAAGACTAATTCTGCTTTAAAAAGCTTATTTAGTAGGCTGCATTTATTTTTTCTTTCTGTTTTCTGCATATAGTGCCCTCTGGTCAGAGACCACCTTCGGGACTGTTCAAAAGTGGTCTTAAAGACCACTTTTGAACAGTCCCAAAGGTGGTCTTAATATCGGAATTTTACTGTACCTGAAAAATATGAGGCCTTTTCCATGCCTTATCTGGACACGCCCCTAAATGTAAGAAATTACCTCGACCTCTACCTCTTCCTCTCCCCCTCTCTGCATTTTTCTCTTTTCTGTTAAGCTTGATGATATCATCTGAAAATACAAAATATGCCAAAACCTCTTTTTAGTCCTTATCTTGCTGAATATTCAATGTAGCCACACCCATTCCTGTCAATCAACAAATCAAATTTCTTGATGTAATTTATTCCAACAAATTCATAAACTGAATGTCAAACAGTGTAGATCCTGATCAGATGGCTTCTGAAGAAGCCATCTGATCTGGATCTACACTGTTTGCAAAGGTAGGGGTTGTCATGAACAGCAGGATAAGGCTTCTTCAGAAGCCATCTGATCTGGATCTATACTGTTTGCAAAGATAGGGGTTGTCGTGAACAGCATAAGACTTCTTCAGAAGCCATCTAATCTGGATCTACACTGTTTGCAAAGATAGGGGTTGTCGTGAACAGCAGGATAAGGGTTAACACTATTGTCGGGCTCCAAAACAGAAACTAACCCTGTTATACCCAAACTATAGCTACAGATAAGGCGCTTTTTTTTCAACTAAAAAGTACTGATATTTTTCTTATTTCTGCAGGAAATTTTATGTTGTGGGTATTCATTAGAAGCGCCTCGGTGAATGAATGAATACACACAACATACATTTTTATGCAGAAATAAGAAAAATAAAATACCCCCTCTTACATGTACAATGTAGTACCGAAACTTCCGAACGATATTAATTAATTCCGGAAGATGATTAAAAATCGGTCCGCTGTTTCGATTCAAGAACGACCAGTTGTTTTTTTTTTGGTGTCACGTGATACTGTTTTGGCATGTGACTTCTCTAAGCAATCTGATTGGACTGATTATGCAGACGCTGTGAGGCGCCATATTTGCAAACAATGAGCCGTCAAAGTCATGTCACTCATTTACGACGACATTTACATGTATGAGATAACAAGGAATACATGTGATCTAATTCTCTGGTTACAAGATTCAGAGCTCTCACTAGGATTTTGAAAACAGGATTCCAGGAATCCTTCCTTGTAAAAAGTTGGATTCACAGATAAAAAGTTGGATTTCCACATAAAAAGTTGGAGTTCTGATCTTGATCGCGCATAGAACATAGACAAAAACTTCTTATTATCAGGCTACACGTCCATATGAAAAACTGTATACTTTCATGGCTCCCAAACTCTTTTTTTCTGATAAATGCATTTAATAACTTCGTTCCAAACATGTAGATTGTGGGTACTAGTTAGAAATATTTCACTGATGTGTCTATTCCCCACCCCCCCCCCCCCCCCTCCAATGCAGTTGCTCAGATTTATTCTCACACTTGTAGTCAAATAATGTCACATAAAAATTAATGTAGCAGTAGGATAACAGCAGATATAATGTAAACCCAGATCAGAAAAGCAGCATTCTATTTAGCTATATTTGTGCTTTCAAATTCGGACGTATATGTACGTGACAGTAGCTCAATTATTTTTAATTGGTGTAAACAAATACGTAGGGGAAGCATCCTAACCACGTCGGACTTCCTGTAATTGTTTAAAATGATTGTATTTTGAAGAACTACATACATTTTTGTCACCAGTAAACGTCGAAACACACTTTGACGGAGCGATAAAAAGTATGATCGTGTAGTCACGAAAATACATGACATTGGTAATTCGTCAATTATATTGTCTTCGCCGTAACCCTGGTTTAACTAAACGTGATATTTTACCGACTCATGCTAATCCGTTGATGATATGAGCTTACATCAATCGGTAAACTAATTAATTGTAATCCGTAATAACACGGGGATTAGCGCGGCGAGATTAAACAGGTACAATCATTTTTAACACGTGCCGCAAACCGACCACTTTCCAATATCGTCTCTCCCACTGACAGGTGCAAAAATACCTGTCAATATAGGTCACGCCTACTGATTTGTGGCATGTGCGCTTTCAACATAAAAAGCCGCACCGCATTTGATCTTTTATTGGTATTGCATAAGCGGCCTAAATTAGCTTCTGAATTTACCGCTTCTGTAATTTTGGACGCATGTCGCACTAAAAACATGCGTACACAAGAATCGCCGGTTGTGAATTTTACGCGTACAACAGCAAAAGTTGGCGTAAAATATGCAGATTCCTGCGTTTCAAAGAGCTCTGAAGATAAAGGTAATCTTGGTAATTTTGAGTGTGAATGTTCACGTTGTTCAGAGGGAAGAATTACATTAAAGAAAGATTCTAGCTACGGCAGAGATGGATTTGTTTAGCGATGCACCCGGAAGGAATGTGGTTATTTATAAGATATCTGTGATAGCAGGCAGCTGGTTTGAGAAGTCCCACCTCAACTTACAGCAAGTAGTGAGGCTCACATATTACTGGGTGTACAAAACAAGGCAAGAAACAGTCCGACAGAAGTTAAGAATTGGCTGTGAAGAGACACTAGTATATATATATATAGATAGTGCCGGTTTTGAGGTAATCTGTTAAAAACCCTCACAAATCACCTCTTCAACCAGCACTATCTATATATAAACACATCTTACCACATATATATTTTACCGCAGTATTTTGAGCAGACAGATAAACCGACTATTACATGTCAATTTATCTTTACCACACTGATAGTTGGACATCAAAGTCCAAAAGGGAAATCACCTACGGACTATTTCAGTATTTAGAAAACCATTCACTGGACAAAAAACTAGTCATTTATTTACGTTCAATTTCTTATTATTCTAGTACAAGCCGTGATAGCCGAGTGGTCTAGATGGTTTGGACTGTAAATGGTGGGGCATGAGTTCGAATCCCGGTAATGACATAAAAATCTTTTTATAATGGAACATTGAATAAAAATGATGACAGCGTAATCGGTTTCAATAAAAAGCGTTTCTAAGCGATAAAAATGGGTTAAAAAAAAGAAAAAAATACAAAAAAATCCTGATAACACTGTAATCGGTTTAATTAAGAAAGGTTACTAAGCAACTCGTAGAGAACAACAAATAATTAAAAGTAATATCCAAAATCTGCTCCGATAAAAGTCGCGGATAGACACTATATAGAAACATATTAAAAAGAATTTTGAAAATTCCACTTTGGGGCAAAAACTTTAACCCCTCCTGAAAGTGCCTTTACATAATCCAATGACCACCAGATTTTGCACATATAACAAGACTTTAAGGCTGTATAACATATTAAAATTCCAAGTTCCTATGACAACTTTTGGAATTTCAGAAAGTCTTTGAGTCTTCTTAAAAGTGGAATCCCATCAACCGATTTGTCCCAGTTTTTGCATATGTATTTGGGTTGCATATATACATATTATCACAAAATTTCAAAGTTCTAGCATCATTTTGGAATTTCCTGCAAGTCTTTGAATTGTTGTAAAATAACATTGGTTCAACCAATTACCACCAAACTTTGTACATATGTTTCAACATACAAAATGCACATTCTTATAAATTTTCAACATTGTAGGTCGGAAGTGAAGCAAAAAAAAAAATATTAACTTTCATATTTCGGTGGTGGGTCATTTACTATTGTAATTTTATTGAATAAAATCAAGCATTTTCTATCTTTTTTTTCATTTCATTCTTCGCTTGAGCCTTACCTTCCTCAATAAGTTTCTTTCTCTCACTTTCACTCAGTTTTGAATGTTTTGAATGTATGTTCTCTTTCAGTCCTGAATCATCCTCAACACTCTATCATACTCAATCTTGCAATTTCCTGCTTAAAAGGTTTTATAGAGTTAAAATATCTCTGTTTTTCTCTAAAATTCTTTCCACCACACTTATCACAGATTTGATATTTTGCTGTAGTACCTTTACCACATTGTAAACATTTCACTACTTTACTTTTGTTATGTTTTATAATAAAATTATGAGCCTTGCAGTATATAGAATGCTTTACTGATTTGTTTTTACATGGTTTATTTGAACCTAACGGCAACATAGCACATATATTTTGCATCTTTGCTTTTTCTATATCCATTTTTATTATTATATTTAAAAATTTTTTTTATAGTTTAAAAGAAAACAAAAAAATGAGTTCTGTAGAGAGACTAATACAATTGCATAGTGAAGGAAGAATTAGTGATGAGGCTTTAGACAAGGGTCTTAAATCCTTAGATATTGAGAAACAGAAGAGTGATGCACTACAACAAACTTCTACATTGGAAAATCTGCGTAAAAGACGTAGAGATAAAAAGATAAGAAAACGACAGCAACAAAATGCTGTTAAAACAAGTGAAAAAATTAATGATGAAGATACTAAAGAGAAAAATGTTCTGAAACTGGTTGATAAACCATTATGCAATTACTTCAAAGCGTATGAAATAGATGCTCATAAATATAAAGACCCAAATATTTTGTTTAATGATAAAAAATCTGTCATTATAGATAAAATTAATGAAAACATTAAAGAATACAATGGTATTAAATTTTCAATTGGGTTATCTATAAAGTTTTTTAAAGATGAACTTAATGGTGAAAGAAAAGAAGTTACCGGTGCATCACACGGAGAACAATGTGCAGTTCTTGATGGAAATAATTTAGATGAAAACTATAACAAACAAACAACTTATATACAAACATGGATTGAAAAATTCACAAATACCGCAACGGGTTTAGAAATTGACCATTGTATCAAACTTTATCTTAATATAGCAAAATATGAACCACTCAAAGGTTCTTCGTATATTTCTCTTCCAAGTGCAATAGCAAATAAAAAAGCAATAATTAATTTATCAAATGATGATGATAGATGTTTAGAATGGCATATACTTGCTTCTAAATACCCAAACAAAAACAATCCAAGTAAGTTATCAAGTTATCGTAAATATTTAGGCACATTAAATATGGAAGGAATAGACTTTCCCACACCAATCTCACAAATACCAAAAGTTGAGAAACAAAACAATATAGCAATCAATGTTTATGGATACACATTAACAAAAAAGACAGAGAAACTTACTATATTTCCATATCATATTTCAAATCAACCAAATGAAAAAGAACGAATTAATCTGCTTTTGATAACTGAAGATGTTGAAGAGGAAATTGATGATAGTGAAGAAGAAATGATAGATGAAGATTATAATCCTGATGACTATCCTCCTGATGAGTCAAAAACAAAATATCACTACTGTTTTATTAAAAACCTTAATAGATTACTTTACAATCAGAACAATAAACACAAACATAAAACACATTTCTGTGATAGATGTCTTTATGGTTTTACAAGAGAAGACCTACTAATCAAACATAAAGAAGACTGTGAAGGCATAAATAAATCTCCAATGCGAATAGAAATGCCATCAAAAGGTCTTATCAAGTTTAAAAACCATCAAAATCAAATGCCCGTTCCATATGTTATCTATGCTGACTTTGAAGCACAAATCAAACCCAAATCACAACAAAAAGGAGATAAATCAGAAATAACAAGCGAACACGAAGCGTGTGGATTTGGATATCAAGTTGTTAGATATGATGGTAAAGCAGACAAACCAGTAATATACAGAGGTGAAGATGTTGCAGAGGTTTTTCTAAATCATTTAAAATGTGAAGTGAATAACATTAACAACATCTTTAGACATCCTAAACCATTAATAATGCCAACAGAACAGAACATACAAGATTATGAAAATGCTTCCCATTGTTGGATATGTGAAAAAGAAATTAATAATGAAAAGAATCCAAAAGTAAAAGACCACTGTCATTTCACAGGAGAATATAGAGGACCAGCACACAAATCCTGTAATCTCAAACTTGCAATCAAACCAAATAAAACCAAAATTCCAGTTATCTTCCACAACTTAAAAGGTTATGATAGCCATCTAATAATGCAGAAAATACACAAAGCAAGTGGAAACATTACTTGTATTGCAAATAATTCAGAGAAATTCATCTCATTCAGTATTGGACAACTGAAATTCTTAGACAGTTTTCAATTTATGGCTTCCTCTCTTGAAAAGTTGGTAGATGGAGCAATTGGTGTAAAGACAGAATGTGAAAAATGTAAAGGTACAGAAGAAATAAACATCAATGAAAATTGGTTATTAACAGCGAAATGTAAAAAATGTCACAATACAAGATATAAAAAACTCAACAAATCAGACTTACCATTAACTGTAAAACATACAACTAACTCACATCTTCTTGCTCGTAAAGGTATCTATCCATATGAATACATTGATAGTTTTGATAGATTTGATGAAACACAACTACCACCCATAGACAAATTCTACAGCAGTCTTACAGATGAAAGTATCAAACAAAAAGACTATGAACACGCTCAAAAAGTATGGAAACAATTTAACTGTAAAACACTTGGTGATTATCATGATTTATATCTCAAAACAGATGTTCTCTTACTTGCAGATGTTTTTCAAAAGTTTAGAGAAACCTGTATGAATAACTATAAACTTGACCCTCTACATTACTACACTGCACCTGGTCTATCTTGGGATGCTCTTCTAAAATACACAGAAATAGAATTACAACTTCTATCAGATTTGGATATGCATCTTTTCATTGAAAAAGGAATGAGAGGTGGAATAAGTATGGTTTCTAAAAGACACGCAAAAGCAAACAATAAATATGTCGCAGATTATAATCCAAATGAAGAAGACAATTACATAATGTATTTAGATGAAAATAATTTATATGGTCATTCAATGAGCCAACCACTTCCATATGGTGGTTTCAAATGGATAACTAATAAAGATTTAATAGATGGAAAACTTCCAAAATTACAAAAAGGTAGAGGAAGAATATATGAAGTAGATTTAGAATACCCCAAACATTTACATAAACTACATAATGACTATCCACTTGCACCTGAAAAATTAGCAATTAAAAAAGAATGGTTATCCGACTATCAAAATGAACTAATTGAAAATAGTATGTTAAAAACAGAAAAACTTGTCCCCAATCTAATGGATAAGAAGAAATATGTAGTACATTACAAGAACTTGAGACTATACAAACAACTTGGTATGAAAATAACAAAAATACACAGAATATTAGAATTTGATGAGAAACCTTGGATGGAACCTTACATACGTCTGAATACAGAATTACGTAAAAAAGCAAAGACTACATTTGAAAAAGATTTCTTTAAACTTATGAACAACTCAGTATTTGGCAAAACAATGGAAAACATACGTAAAAGAGTGGATATTAAGTTAGTCAAAACAGATGGCAGTGAAAATGAAAAAATCCGCAAGATAATAGCCAAACCAAACTTCAATCGTAGAATAAAGTTCTCTAATGAGTTATCTGCCATTCAAGTGAATAAAACAAGATTAACTCTCAATAAACCAATATATGTTGGCTTCTGTGTTTTAGATTTATCAAAACATCTTATGTATGATTGGTATTATAATACATTGAAAAAGAAGTATGGTAATAACTGCACCTTGTTATACACCGATACTGATAGTTTATTAGTAGCCATTAAAACTGAAGATGCTTACAAAGATATGTCTGAAATGAAAGATGAATACGATTTCTCTGATTATCCAAAAGAACATCCACTATACGATGAAACAAACAAGAAGGTCATAGGTAAGATGAAGGATGAATGTGCTGGTGTTCCAATATCAGAATATATTGGTCTTCGTCCTAAACTATATTCAGTATTAAGAGCAGATGAACAAGTCATCAAAAAAGCGAAAGGAACAAAAAAATATGTAATCAAAAAACAAATCAATTTTGAAAACTACAGAGATGCATTATTCAACAAAAAGAAATACACACACTCAATGAACATGCTACGCTCAATGCATCACAACATATATGGATTAAAAGTAAATAAGACTACACTTTCTCCTTTAGACACAAAAAGATACATAGCACCAGATGGAATCATGACATACGCGTATGGGTATCAGCCGGAACAATAAGTAATTCCTCTTTGACAAACCCTCTCTTAGGTGCAGGAGATTTCAAATAATAAACTCTTATTCCCTGCGTTATAATATGATAGTCAATCTTATGAATATCAACAGACCATACTGGGTCAGTAGCCCTTCTCTTTCCACCACCTTCTAATTCTCCAGGTTGATACAAATATCTAACATTTGCATAAGGACAAATTTCAGCATCAACTTTTCTTGTTATAATTGGAGGAGGTTTTTTCGTCTCCTTATTTAATGCTTTAATAACATCAGATAATCTCTTAACCCATTCTCTGTTTCTTTTTTTAGTATCAATCTCTTTAGCATACTGATAACCAAACAATCTTTCTGCTAAGGTTCTATTAAATCTTTCTACTATTCCTTGGTCTCTGTGTATTTCTTTTCTACCTCTTCTTATTTTGGTATTATGCTTTTCCATCAAAGTTGAAACGGAACTCATAAATTCTCTACCAGGATCAACTTGCAATAGTTTAGGATACTTCAAATGTCTTTTATAAATCTTCTCAAAAGCATTTGCAACTTCTTTACTATCTTTCGACGTCAAAGGTTCGGCTTCTTTATATCTTGTTCCAACATCAACCACTGTCAATGCATACTTGTATGTCTTCCTACCAATAGTATCGTGAGGTAAAAACAACAAATCAGCCTGATGAACTTCATTCTCTGCAGACACATCAAATTTTGGTCTTATTATTCTCTTAGGTGCAGGTAAATATATTTGCCAAATTGCTTGTTTCTTTAAGAACTCTAATGCTTGTTTCTGACTAACCTTTGCTTCTTTTGCTAACTTACCAACAGCTGAGTGTCCTTTCCAGAAACCTTTTGGACTATAGTATATCTTCTCCATTTATTTTTATTTAAGAAAAAATATTTATATATAAAAAGATGTCAAAGAATGCACAAACGCAAAATATAGCACAATTGCTTGATGATGACTATACACCTACAAAAGAAGAGTTTGAAGAGCTGTTAAAGGAACAAAGTCAATTTGACACAAAGAAATGGACTGATTTAGAAATCAACAACATTTATACAATCACTGACTACAGAGAAATTAACACAGAAAATGGTGTGAGTGTAATTTTAACTCTCAAAGACAATGGTGAAGTATGGAGTCCTGCACATCTCACAAAGAAGATAGAAGGTAAAGAACCACCATTTTATGTAAGACCACTTGGTTTGAAACCATGTAAGAATAATAAAAAAAATAAATATCATGCTTATGATTTAGTTTTTCCAAAGAAAGATTATGTCAAAAAATAATTTTTTTTTACCTACATCAACTTCCAAGCAACAAATCCTGTCAATGCCATACCACCAACAACAAATGCAATCTCTCTATTTTTCTGGTCTTCTGATGGAGTGTAAAAATCACTCAATGTAGGTTTTGGTGGTAATGGTGTGGATAAATTATCTGGCAATTGTTTTCCTGTAATATAATAATATTGTTTCATAGCAGTGTCAGCATCACTGAACTCATCCACAGCATGATGTTCCTTCTTCAGTTGCTTATTAATAAAATCCAATCTTTGTGTTCTCTTCTCATTCCATGCAGTTGTTGCTGATTCTAATTGTTCCATCGCTTTATCATGTCGTTTTCTCTCTTCATCACTATTACTACCCATATGTGAAAATAAATAATTACTACCTGAAAAGGCTAAGGCGTTTGTAATTGCTCCTCCAACCATTAATGCTACTGCACTTGCCATTTTTATATAATGGAAAAAAAAATATTAAAATTACTTCATAATATCTGCAGGAATAATACCTTGCTTAACAAGCATATCCTTTGTTGCCATTGCAAGTAATATATCAATGGACAACATACCAATATCTGTCATATTAAAATCTACTTTTGGTGCTGGTCTTTTCAATAGTTTTCTACCTAATTCTGAATATCCAACAGTTAATACAGTTTCCACTCCAGCATGATATAACATGTTTGCAATTTGTTTTCCGTCTATTGAGGTTGTCATTTTTTTTAATGAGAATATTATTTTTTTAAATTAATTAAATTCAAATGGGTCAATTTCTTTTTGTTGTATAATAGGTGCAGGTTGTTGCATCATAGGTTGTTGTGGTACAACTTGTTTAGACTTGTACATATACAATCCTATTCCAACAACTCCAACTGTTATGCATAATGGTATATAATTTTTGTATATATTTATATTCTGTGAATTTGGAGAGCCGACTTCATCATCTTTTGTTATAGATTTTAATTCCATGTTTTCTTTCTTTATAGTTTCAGTCTCCTTTCTTCTTAATTCTGCATTTCTTTTTCTTGCTTCTGCACCTTTCTTACCAGCAGATACTCGTCTTGGGTCTTTTGTTTTAACTTCAGTATCACTCATTTTTTTCTAAGGAGATATTTTCTTTTTTATTAAAATCAATATGTCTTGCTGTTGTTAGCATTGCAGTTAATGGAGCAAGGTACATTCCATATCTATAATACAATTCACAACACGAACTTGTCAAAGCGTGATTGATAAAAGGGTCTTCCTCTAAGTCTTGTATCAGTTTAGGTGGATTAACAACATTGAAATACTTTGATACACCCATCACATATAAGCTAATAAAAGAATTACCTAATGTCTTAGTCATACTTGCTCCCAATCTTGCTTCATATCTGCAGTAAAGTTTGTTTATTTGTTCTGCTGTCATTGTATCAATGTCTGATAGTTGTAAGTCTTTACCAAGATACTGCTTACTACCACCACCAGCAACAATGGCTGATAATCGCTCACGTTTTGTTTCTTGTTCATTATTTTCTGTGCTTTCACATTCAATGTCTTGTAATAATTCTTCAGCATTCATTTTTATTTTATGTAATTTATTTTTTATTTTTAAAAAATAAAACATCGCATATCCGACTATTGATAAGATTGCAGTGTTTGTTATGATTATTGATAAGATTGCAGTGATTGATAATATTTCTAACAGCATTGTTTTTTAGTATTGCTATTTTACTATGCATAAGCATTACTTAAGATTTGCTATAGCATTGCATAAACATTACTTAATCATTGCTAAAAAAATAATCAATCAACCAACCAATAACCAGTAGGCTGGTCAGTCTTCAAAATTAACTTACGATGCTTCTTTTTTTTCAGTTCTTCTTTTATTCTCTGTCGTTCTTCCAAAGTAGGAATAACATCATTCTCTCTTAAACAATTTTCAAAACTATCTCTATCTTTTGTGTAGAACATGCATAGCCATTTTGTTTGTTCTCTTAAATCTTTTAACACAGAATTATATCTCTGCGAAATAACCCACACTGATTGTTCTGCATGCCTACCAGAAAATGCTAATTCTGATAACATATCTTTTTTCTTTGTTAGTTCTTTCGTTGCACTGCAATCATCAATAATGTAGAGAGTAGAATGACCAGCATATTTATTAAAGAACATTCTTAGTAGTTCTTGTAGTTTTTCTTCTCCATTAACAATAGGATTAACAATTGTTATATTTTTTGTTTTAGGTTTCCTAACATCACCAATCCACTCACGATTTTTATAAGCCTTGTTCCATTGAATGGTTGGGCAAAGTATAACAATATGTTTAAATACTTGACGATATTCCTCTTCCAAAAGGTCAAGGACAAACTCTGTTTTCCCGCATCCAGTTTGACCACATATAATAGCACAATGAGGATATTTTGGTAGCTCCATTTTTATTTGTAAAAAAAAAATATTAATAACTGACTTCTTTAAATCTACCATCTTCAAAGTTGATTTGTGCATCTTGTATAACAAACAAATAAAGATTGATTGGTTCATCTGCTCCTGCTTCTTTCGTTATTTGTATTGTGATACCTTCTGATGCATTTTCAATTCTTCTTCCAGAACCATGAAGTGTATTATCATCAGTTGAACGTAAATCCAACCATAAAGCATACCTGTTCGTTAGATATTTTTCTATTGTTGTATCAGTAAAATATAAATCTTTAACGACCATACTTGTTTCTTTGTTTCTTTTTGAATTCAAAGCAAAGAATTTATTTATTTCGTCCCAGTGTTGGTGGGACTTCATTCCTTGACTATACAATTGATTCGGAATCCCTTCTATTGTCATTTCCACTTTTGTAATTTCTGGATTATAATATTCTTCTGTGCTGGCCCTTTCAGGATCTTCGAATAGCATAAGAATTCCTTTCATACTTCTTGCAGGAACATTTAGATTGATATTCCATAGTGTATCAGATTTGTTTTTAGTTATTTTTCTGTGTCTTAGTATTCTGTCATACAAAATAACCATTTTAACATCAACTTGCTGTCTTATTTGTCTTGCTAATTCAGTATCAGAAACAATATCAAATTCCAAACAAATATTTTTGATTGTATAAGTTGAAGTTGCATCGCCTGATTTAATTACTTTATTATAATCATTGAATGTAAGTTCATATTCAAGTCTATCTCCTAATCCTGCTTGATAAAATGGCATATGGGTTTCCAATAATTCAAAATCAAGTGGGATGCAAAACCTGTTTCCATATGCTTTTGCGATGGCTTGATCTTCTTTATCTGCTGTTGCGTTTCCTGCACCCACTCTATGTCTCAACATGTTCTCTTTGCCAACGCCTTGATATACCATATTTACACGTTCTGTAATAGTCTTCCATAAATCAATATAACAATGATAGATGTCACTATCGTCAATGGACATAACTTCATTTCCACTTATTCTAATTGTTGTTTTCTTAATTATTGCTCTTC
This sequence comes from Lucinisca nassula, assembly GCA_963580285.1. Classification (NCBI taxonomy): domain Eukaryota; kingdom Metazoa; phylum Mollusca; class Bivalvia; order Lucinida; family Lucinidae; genus Lucinisca; species Lucinisca nassula. The sequence goes on along the minus strand of CAUZLF010000336.1, from coordinate 244,414 downwards.
CTATGTTTTGAAATATAGTTGCATTTGCATCTTTAGAGGTTAGTTCAATTTCAAATGCTAATCTGACTGTTCCGGGAACAATAACATCATTACTACTTAGATTAGGAAATCTCACTAATAATTGTTGATTTTGGTCAATAGTTGAAGGGTTATTTGTTATTACTACACTTTGGCGGATGCCTCTCACACCTCGTGGTTCTCTTAATTTTCTGTAAGGGTTTAGTTTATCTCCGTAAGCTGACATTTTTTTAAAAGATAAAAAAATATTTTTAAATAATAAATAAATAATGGCTGAATATGAAAATCCTGAGTATGACAGGGATGATTATGATGAAGAAGCAGAAACATCTTTTACAGATGAAGAGCAGTTTCAGAGAACATTAAATAGTCAGTTTGCTGATTCGAATGATTTAACCGGTGATGATAGGAAAACTCTGCTTGATAGCGTAGGTCAAAAAATGATAGATAGATTTTACGAAAGGAATGAAGAACCTAAACGTAAAATCAAAGGTTTGTCTCTCAAGAGTGATGGTTTTGGAAGGCCAATGTTATATGTTAAAGATGAAGGTGGAAAGGATATTGCATTAACATATTATCGTTCCAATGCACCAGATGAAATAGCAACATTTTTATCATTTAATACTTTGCAAAGGAAATATGGTGTTGATTTTGTTAGGAATGTATTAGGTGTAGATGATTTTAAACCATCTGCTACAAGAATTAAAGAAGGTAGAGCTGAGCTTACAACTTTAATAGAAAACCAGTTGAGAGAGACACAATCTGATTTATTATCAGAAAAATTCAAGAATCTTGATAATGATGTATCATCACAACAAGAAGCACAAGAACTATTAGAAACTGCAAATAATGCAGAAACATCTGTGAAAACATTAGAGACATCATTCATTGAAAGTGTTAGTAGTGAAGCAGGAACACAAACAGATTGGACAAAAAGAGAGATTGATGGAATAGCAAATGCAATGACAACAGTCAAAGAAGAGATAGCAAATGAATTGGCAAAACTGAATGAAACAAATAAAGACTTAGCAAAAGAAAATACAAAATTAGAACAAGCTAAAGCAGACAATGATGAATTTCAAATAGAAAGGATAAGTAGTCGAATCAAAGAGTTAGAAAGTGAGAGAAGTGCAAGATTGGAAGTTATTAATGTTAATAAAGAAAAACTACGTAGTCAGGTAAATAGAATCAAAGAGACTATAAACAAAGTATTAAAAGAAGACACTACATTGGGTGAAAGAATTAGAACATTATTCAGAGAACAAGGCATTACAATTGTTAGTATTTTAACCGCTTTTGGAATGATTATTGGAGTTATTGTTGAGGCTGTTATTCCTACTGGTGGTGGTACTACTTCAACCCCTCCTTCTCCACCAAAAGGTGGTGTTAAAGATTGGGTTAAGAAAGAATTATCAAATCTTGGTAAATTACTTTCTACCCTTGCAGGAAAAGTAGCTACTGCATTACCAGGTGTTATTGGTTCTATTGTGTCTTGGTTGTTGTCTTCTGCGGGTAAAGTTGTTGGTTGGTTTGGAGAACATTTATGGGCATTAGTTGTATTGGTTGCTGGATTGTTATATGCATCTGCGAGAGAGTTTATAAGAAAAAAAAGAACTTAATAAATTTCATACATAATTAATAGTCCAATTACTATACTTCCTACTATTAATGCTGTTTTGTTGTCTTCATGTTGTATGGCTTCTTTTTTTTCTGGTAGAGATTGATGAGATTGTGGTAGAGATTTATTTGTTGGTGTGCCTTGTAGAGATTGTGGTAGAGATTTCTTTGTAGTAGATTGGTTAGCAAGTTTGTGATGATTAAACCAATCTGCTATTCTAGCATCGGAGGTACCAGCACCATCAACCCAACTTTTTGACAGATTGTGTTTCTTTGCATAATCAACTGCTTGTTGATGATAATCTGGTAGAGATTTCTTTGTTTGTGTGCCTTGTATAGTTGCAGGTTGTGTAGCAGATGCAACAGGTTTAACATTTACATCACTATTGAAACCAAGTGTTTGATTTTCTGTTGCAATTACAATTTTATTATTATATCCAGCGATAGTACCAACTTGTAAAACCATATCACTGGGAGACATATATAATCCAATACCATAAACAAAATCCACTTTACTTCTTGCATATTTGAGTGTGTTTTGATATCTTTGTATTTGACTTGGTAAATCAACTGGACTATTAATAGCATCTTCAATGTTAGCAAGAAATTGTTTCTGAGCATCAAATCCTGTGCCTATTTTTAGAATTTCTACACGTGTTTGAGATTGTGCTGCTAATAGTGCCCATACAAACATTCTAATACTTTCGTTAATTCGTTCAATACCTGTTTTTGTTAATCCTTCTGATTTGTCTAATATAAACATTGTCCAGGCGTCACTTATATCTACTGTATGTTCTATTTTATCATTTGGATTAAAGAATGGACCTTCACTTCGATGATCTTGTCTATATTTTCCACTTGGTTTAAAATATTGTGTGTAACTCCCTAGACCACTGCATTTAGAACTACTTTCTAATTTTTGCCTCCAATCTGTATTAGGTGAAACATTGAATTCATTGCATAACTTTTGATAGGTTGCTTTGTCGTATGGGTTTTTGTAATAACAAAATGATGCATCTGTTGGTAAAGGTGTTTGAAGTTCTTTCAAAATACGAGCAATACAATAATAAACATGAAATGTATATACTGTTTTAGTTAGTCCTGAAGTGTTTTGCAAATGGTCTTGATAACTTACACCACATCCTGTAGTGGCACACCAAACAGCAAAATTTAATTGACATTGCCACCAGTCAAATGATGAATGAAGCCATGTATTCCACGGTTCATTGGTGTGTAATGTTGGATTTTGATAGTTTTGAAATAAGTCGGGAAACTTTACTGGAAAATGGTCATCTTTATTAACATAAATCGTTTGTTTTATAAGTTCAATATTCTTTTCGGTATATTTAGTATTGGGGTTATATGATGCATTGGGATTGTACTTGAATTCTTTAGGTATCATTTTTATTATTGATTATATATAAAAAATAAAAATGTATCATACAATTTCGAATATTGACAAGACAATAAACTTGCAACAATACATTGATAACAGAGATGGGAATAAACGTATTGGTTTGAAATCTATAACATATGGTGTTGGATGGTATAATGTTGTTGATGAATATTTGCAGAAGACTAAAGAGAGACCTCATAAGATTATAGATGGTTATTATAGTTTCCAACAAATAGCAGATTTATTTCAAAGTAATAATATTACATTATCTGTAAATGAAACAAATGGAATTGCTTCTTTAATTACACCGGATTAATTGAAGATAAGCAAGGGCTTAAAACAAATGTTGGGGTTTGGAAATAAGCGAAAGTTTGCTGTTAATGAAACTCATTATGGTGAGAGAGCTGTAGATTTTGCTGTTTATAAATCATTGTATGTTCATTTGGAACAGATTAATACTTCAAATAATTATTTAGATGGTATGCCGAGTACTGTGTTGGCTGTTGTTCCAGTGGAAAATAAAGAGTTTGGAGAGATAACAACAGTGAGATTTGAGCATCCAGAATATAAGTGTTTGGTGAATGATGCTATAGCAGAATTGAAATTAGAAATCAGGGATGAAAATAACAACAAGGTAATTAATCATCTACCAATTAATTGCGTTTTGGAAATTATATAATTATAATAAAAAAATGAGTATATTTGGTGCTAAGAGAAAACACGTAGATGCATTGGGGCTGAAACAAGAAATATTTAATATGAGAAGTCAAGCATTTACACAAATAAATACATTGAATGATAGACATACAGGACTTCAAGATAGATTTCGGGATATGTATGTCAATCATCGGTTGTTATACAATAAAGTTGAAAATATGTCAGACAAAAAATTGATAAGCATCTGTGCAGAGAGTAAAGGATCATTGCAGGAGAATGAAGTGTTTAGTTTTGGTAATGGTGGTAGAGAGGTAGGTTGTGGATATGTGATGAACTTTCCAGGTCAAATATTGGGTGTGGGGTTATCGAGTAAAAGAACAAAAGGTGATGTATCTGTTGTTGTTTCTATAAATGGAAATCCACAAGCAGGATATGGTATATTATTGAATAATATTTTAAGGAAACACGATAACTTTGATACACCGTTAAAGGTTGAAGCTGGTGATGCAATTGATTTTGTTTGCCAGACTAATAATGCTACGTGTGTCAATACTGTGGCTTCGATGATAATTGAATTATTTATTGAATAAAAAAAATATATGTTATCAAGAAAAAAATGAAACAACCTACTGCACCGCTATATCCAGAGTTGCCTGTTGAAGATGGGCAAAATTATAGATTACAGAAGATATCTGAGATAGAGAAGACATTAATTAATGAGAGAGATGTGAGAAAAGCATTATACAAGAAATATAAGCGTGGAATAAATATTACTGACGGTGTTGATACAGGTTTGATATCAACAAGTGTTATTTTGGCAGGTGTTGGATTGGCTGTTCCAATTATGTTGCCTTTAGAGATTGGTGCTGTTGTGTGTGGAAGTTTGGGTATTTTTGTAAAGTTAGTAAGACGTAGATTACATACAAAAGCACAGAAACATTATGAGATTAAAACTATTGCTGATAGTAAGTTGAATAGTATAAAGGATTTGATTTCTAAGGCTTTGACAGACGGACAGATATCTGAGAATGAATTTAAACTTGTGTTGGATGAGTTGGACAAATATAATAAAATTAAAGACAATATACATTCAAAACAAACAGGATTGAGTGAAAGTGAGAGAAAGAAACTTATTGAGGAAGGTAAGGCTCAAGCGAAGAATGAAATGAAAAAAAAGATAGAAAATGCTTGATTTTATTCAATAAAATTACAATAGTAAATGACCCACCACCGAAATATGAAAGTTAATATTTTTTTTTTTGCTTCACTTCCGACCTACAATGTTGAAAATTTATAAGAATGTGCATTTTGTATGTTGAAACATATGTACAAAGTTTGGTGGTAATTGGTTGAACCAATGTTATTTTACAACAATTCAAAGACTTGCAGGAAATTCCAAAATGATGCTAGAACTTTGAAATTTTGTGATAATATGTATATATGCAACCCAAATACATATGCAAAAACTGGGACAAATCGGTTGATGGGATTCCACTTTTAAGAAGACTCAAAGACTTTCTGAAATTCCAAAAGTTGTCATAGGAACTTGGAATTTTAATATGTTATACAGCCTTAAAGTCTTGTTATATGTGCAAAATCTGGTGGTCATTGGATTATGTAAAGGCACTTTCAGGAGGGGTTAAAGTTTTTGCCCCAAAGTGGAATTTTCAAAATTCTTTTTAATATGTTTCTATATAGTGTCTATCCGCGACTTTTATCGGAGCAGATTTTGGATATTACTTTTAATTATTTGTTGTTCTCTACGAGTTGCTTAGTAACCTTTCTTAATTAAACCGATTACAGTGTTATCAGGATTTTTTTGTATTTTTTTCTTTTTTTTAACCCATTTTTATCGCTTAGAAACGCTTTTTATTGAAACCGATTACGCTGTCATCATTTTTATTCAATGTTCCATTATAAAAAGATTTTTATGTCATTACCGGGATTCGAACTCATGCCCCACCATTTACAGTCCAAACCATCTAGACCACTCGGCTATCACGGCTTGTACTAGAATAATAAGAAATTGAACGTAAATAAATGACTAGTTTTTTGTCCAGTGAATGGTTTTCTAAATACTGAAATAGTCCGTAGGTGATTTCCCTTTTGGACTTTGATGTCCAACTATCAGTGTGGTAAAGATAAATTGACATGTAATAGTCGGTTTATCTGTCTGCTCAAAATACTGCGGTAAAATATATATGTGGTAAGATGTGTTTATATATAGATAGTGCTGGTTGAAGAGGTGATTTGTGAGGGTTTTTAACAGATTACCTCAAAACCGGCACTATCTATATATATATCTAGTAGATTGGCACAATTTGTGTAGAGAAGTTTTTTCAGAGGTGTTGTTGAAAGATCCTAGGATAGGTGGGTTAGGAAAGATAGTTGAGATCGACGACAAATTCTGGAACAGGAAATATCGCATATTCTAGTCTATCTAGATTGGAAGAGGAGGGCTACCAGCACCAGACAGTGAACCGCAGCAAGGAGTTTGTGAAAGACGAGACAAGAGCCCACACCAACACCATCGAAATCACATGAAGAGCAGTGAAAACATCTCTTCTTAAACACGGGACAGTTAAATCTTTGTATGATACTAACTTTATTGAGTATATGTATACTTTATTGAGTATATCTTTAAGAGCAGACATCTCAACTGTGCTTCAGACCAGTTTCTGACATTCCTTGAACTGATAATGTTGTATTCCCCCAGTGACACAGAGAGACTTAGACCAGTTCCGAAACCGTTGCCAAAGAAAGTGAAGCAAACAACAGATTCTGACCAACCAGTAAAAAGGCCAGATCTTGCATCCTTGACCAACAGACAGAACATGTCAAGTGACGATGATTTTCAGTAAGGTAAGGGGAGTAATCATTCATTTTTGTAAATTCAGACTTGCCTCCCCCTTGAGACAGAAAATAGTAAGATCCCCCCCAAAAATCGTAAAATTGAAATTTTTTCATATGGGTTTTAAGGTATCCGATGCGAGGTCAAAATAAGCCCATTTCTTCAAGTTTTTTTTTTTTTGCAATAAATCGGCCGAGTTGGCTTTTCCTTTTTCCCCCATGTTTATTTTTACTTTGTAACGGCATCCATCTTGCCGCTCATACCAAAACACATTTGTTAAATGAAATGTGATTGGATCACTTCCCTATCATTAGCCAATGAAATTTATTTCAATTTTGCAACGAGAGTAAGCCAGGAAGACAAATGTTGTCTTCTTCCGGTATTAATGCGCACTTACCCGAATCGTGCCGATTTACTGATTTTTTCACAAACATCGAAAATTGTACAGAATTCGGTCGTGGTCGTAAGGTCGTAATTTGGACATGAAAATAGTAAGCCTTATGACCAAATCGTACGGGTAGGCAAGTATCATTTGAATTCAGGTACTCTTTCCACCGTATCCTTGAAGGACGGCCTATACACGTAGATATCTAAAAATGTGCTTAGTATAAAGTGTAAAACAATGCGAAGAATCTCAAAGTGTAAAGTTTTTATTTTAGATTGTCAAATTTCAATATGTCAGAGAATACAACATACTGAAACAAGAGGCCCATGGGCCACTACGCTCACCAGAGGTCATGTAGTTTACACCACATACAGGCAAGGTGCCCATCTTGGTCATGTGACAACAATACCAGGAATAATGTTCAATTGCCTCATCCCCATAGAGGCTTTCAATGTAATTTGGTTTCAATCATCACAGCTCTTTTACTGGAGAAGAAGATAAAAATACTGAATCTGAGCTATCCAAGACAAACGTCAGTAATGACCTTGACCTTTGGAATTGATTAACTTCCATTCATCTGATTGTAAATAATATTTATGATGGATCCGGCTGCCATGCAATCAGTAAAATCCACTGTCTTGCTCTTTTTTGTTACAAATGTCTAAGTGGCCAAATTTGACCTTGACGTAAAACAGGTCACGGTCAGCTTAAGGTCATCAGTTGAATAAATTTGGTAGGGCCTGGGTCCCCAATGCTACATACCAAATTTCAAGGTCATCGGCTATTCGGTTCCTGAGAAGAAAATTCTTAACTTTTTTTACCATATATGAGCATGGCGGCCACATTCGTCAGGTGACCCAATCTTTACAAACAAATTTCATTCCCCCTACCCATAGAGGCTCCAAATGTAATTAGGTTTCAATCATCCCTCCAGTTTAAGTGGAGAAGAAGATTAAAAAAAAACCTAAATCTGCGGCATCCAGGATAAAGGTCAGTAAATGACCTTGACCTTTGGAATTGATAAACTTCCATTCAGCTAACTGAAAATATCATTATTGATGTCACAGCCTACCACTATTTTGCCTTTTTATCCATACAAATGTCTAAGTGACCAAATTTGACCTTGACATAAAATAGGTGAAGGTCAAACAAAAGTCATCATTTGAACAAATTTGGTAGGGCCAGAGTCCCCGATGCTGCAAACCAACGTTCAAGATCATCAACCATTTGAATTTTGAGAAGAAAAAATTCAAAGGTTTGTAACCATATATGGGCATGGCGGCCATATTGGTCATGTGACCTAGTCCTCACAAACAATCTTTCGTTCCCCAATTCCATAGAGGCTCCACATGTAATTTGGTTTCAATTGGCCAAGTAGTTTAAGTGAAGAAGATGAAAATACTGAATCTGAGTCGTCCTGGACAAAGGTCGGGAAATGACCTTGACCTTTGGAACTTATAAACTTCCATTCAGCTGATTGCAAATACCATTTCTGATGCCACTAATTACCATGCAATCAGAAAAATCCACTGTTTTGCCTTTTTTCCATACAAATGTCTAAGTGACCAAATTTGACCTTGACACAAAACAGGTCAACGTCAACCAAAGGTCATAATTTGAATAAACTTGGTAGGGCCAGAGTCCCCGATGCTGCATACCAAGTTTCAAGATCATCGGCTATTCAGTTCTTGAGAAGAAGACTTTTAAAGGTTTTTACCATAAATGGACATGATGGCCATATCGGTCATGTGACCCCATCCTCATGAACAATCTTTCGTTCCCCCATTCCATAGAGGCTCCACATGTAATTTGATTTCAATTGGCCGAGAAGTTTAAGTGAAGAAGATGAAAATACTGAATCTGAGCCGTCCTGGACAAAGGTCAGTAAATGACCTTGACCTTTGGATCTTATAAACTCCCACTCAGCTGATTCCAAATACCATTTCTGATGCCACTAGCTACCATGCAATCAGAAAATCCACTGTTTTGCCTTTTTTCCATACAAATGTCTAAGTGACCAAATTTGACCTTGACGTAAAACAGATCAAGATCAACCAAAGGTCATAATTTGAACAAACTTGGTAGGGCCCGAGTCCCCGATGCTGCATACCAAGTTTCAAGATCATCGGCCATTCGGTTCTTGAGAAGAAGATTTTTAAAGGTTTTTACCACATATGGGCATGGTGGCCATATTGGTCATGTGACCCAGTCCTCACAAACAAACTTTTGTTCCCCCATTCCATAGAGGCTCCACATGAAATTTGGTTTCAATTGGCCAAGTAGTTTAAGTGAAGAAGAAGATGAAAATACTGAATCTGAGCCATCCTGGACAAAGGTCGGGAAATGACCTTGACCTTTGGAACTTATAAACTCCCATTCAGCTGATTGCAAATACCATTTCTGATGTCACTAGCTACCATGCAATCAGAAAAATCCAGTTTTGCCTTTTTTCCATACGAATGTCTAAGTGACCAAATTTGACCTTGATGTTAAACAGGTCAAGGTCAACCAAAGGTCATAATTTGAACAAACTTGGTAGGGCCCCAGTCCCCGATGCTGCATACCAAGTCTCAAGATCATAGGCCATTTGGTTCTTGAGAAGAAGATTTTAAATGGTTTTTACCATATATGGGCATGGCGGCCATATTGGTCATGTGACCCCATCTTCACGAACAAACTTTTGTTCCCCCATTCCATAGAGACTCCATATGTAATTTGGTTTCAATTGGCCAAGTAGTTTAAGTGAAGAAGAAAATGAAAATACTGAATCTGAGCCATCCTGGATAAAGGTCGGTAAATGACCTTGACCTTTGGAACTTATAAACTTCCATTCAGCTGATTGCAAATACCATTTCTGATGCTACTAGCTACCATGCAATCAGAAAAATCCACTGTTTTGCCTTTTTTCCATACAAATGTCTAAGAGACCAAATTTGACCTTGACGTAAAACATGTCAAGGTCAACCAAAGGTCATAATTTGAACAAACTTGGTAAGGCCCCGAGTCCCCGATGCTGCATACCAAGTTTCAAGATCATCGGCCATTCAGTTCTTGAGAAGAAGATTTTTAAAGGTTTTTACCATATATGGGCATGGCGGCCATCTTGGTCACGTGACCCAGTCTTGACAAACAAACTTTCATTCCCCCTTCCCACAGAGCCTCCACATGTAATTTGGTTTCAATTGGCCAAGTAGTCTCAGAGGAAAAGTCATTTGAAAATGTTGACGCAGACGCGGACGACGGATCACTGCCTATACTATAAGCTCCCCCGGAGCCTTCGGCTCTGGTGAGCTAAAAATGCAGACAGCGGTTTGCAGTGGTAATTTTACGTGACAAAAATGCACATATCAAATTAGCCGCATCAGAATAAATCCAAAATGGATTCTGTTGACAGTCGAGACCGGTTGCTAAGTGGCGACGGCTCAGTCGCAAAACGCGGAATAGAATATAATGGGTCACCGGAAAGACCGAAATCACCACAGAAATCACCGAAATCACCCTGGGAAAGACAGAAAAGGTAATATAAGCTTTAATTGGGCGGCAGTAGTTGAGATGGGTTACAGGGTAAAAGCCACAAAACTGGAAGCAATGTGTCCAAATGGCCTATGAAGTGTTGACAGGGACGTAAACCTCAAATCAGTTGGTTGATTTGAGATTTAACGTCCCCGTCAACACTGTAAAGGTCATTTTGGAGACGTTGCTTCCAAATTTGTGGGACTTTTACCGACATTGAGATGAAATGACATCTCAAGCCCTGTCGCCCAATGAAACCAATTTAAAATTAAAGTTTCAAGCCGCCATTAATCATACAAAAGAAGTTTGTATACTATATACTTGTGAGATATTAAAAAACGAAACAAACTAATCAAAATTATAAATTATAATAACTTTAAACTAATTAACAACTAATTTTGAGATTGGTGCAAAATTTTGATAATAACTTTAATCGACTTTCTTTTTTTTTCATTCAGTCATTCTTTCTTTCTTTCCTTCTTTTTTCTCAGCTGTCTGCCAATAACACCTTTTATTCACAACAGTAAAACTGTATTTTTGTACTGTGCGCACTAACAACAATGGTGATTTAGGTGATTTCAACTGGGACTTTAGTATATTACTACCGGCCATACCTTAACTCCTACCCCTCGTAACCTTCATACCTTACCCCTCCCAATCGCACATCAAACACACCAAGCCCTATATCACCCCCACCCAACCATAGAATGGAGATTTCTGTCATTTCCAGGGTGATTTCGGTGATTTCTGTGGTGATTTCGATATTTCCGGTGACCGCTTTGTAATAGTATGCGCCTGGTTAACCAATGTCGGGTAGAAGTCCCATAAAAATTGGAAGCAACGTCTCCAAAATGAACTATACAGTGTTGACGGGGATGCTAAACCTCAAATCAAACAAACATATATATAGATAGTGCCGGTTTTGAGGTAATCTGTTAAAAACCCTCACAAATCACCTCTTCAACCAGCACTATCTATATATAAACACATCTTACCACATATATATTTTACCGCAGTATTTTGAGCAGACAGATAAACCGACTATTACATGTCAATTTATCTTTACCACACTGATAGTTGGACATCAAAGTCCAAAAGGGAAATCACCTACGGACTATTTCAGTATTTAGAAAACCATTCACTGGACAAAAAACTAGTCATTTATTTACGTTCAATTTCTTATTATTCTAGTACAAGCCGTGATAGCCGAGTGGTCTAGATGGTTTGGACTGTAAATGGTGGGGCATGAGTTCGAATCCCGGTAATGACATAAAAATCTTTTTATAATGGAACATTGAATAAAAATGATGACAGCGTAATCGGTTTCAATAAAAAGCGTTTCTAAGCGATAAAAATGGGTTAAAAAAAAGAAAAAAATACAAAAAAATCCTGATAACACTGTAATCGGTTTAATTAAGAAAGGTTACTAAGCAACTCGTAGAGAACAACAAATAATTAAAAGTAATATCCAAAATCTGCTCCGATAAAAGTCGCGGATAGACACTATATAGAAACATATTAAAAAGAATTTTGAAAATTCCACTTTGGGGCAAAAACTTTAACCCCTCCTGAAAGTGCCTTTACATAATCCAATGACCACCAGATTTTGCACATATAACAAGACTTTAAGGCTGTATAACATATTAAAATTCCAAGTTCCTATGACAACTTTTGGAATTTCAGAAAGTCTTTGAGTCTTCTTAAAAGTGGAATCCCATCAACCGATTTGTCCCAGTTTTTGCATATGTATTTGGGTTGCATATATACATATTATCACAAAATTTCAAAGTTCTAGCATCATTTTGGAATTTCCTGCAAGTCTTTGAATTGTTGTAAAATAACATTGGTTCAACCAATTACCACCAAACTTTGTACATATGTTTCAACATACAAAATGCACATTCTTATAAATTTTCAACATTGTAGGTCGGAAGTGAAGCAAAAAAAAAAATATTAACTTTCATATTTCGGTGGTGGGTCATTTACTATTGTAATTTTATTGAATAAAATCAAGCATTTTCTATCTTTTTTTTCATTTCATTCTTCGCTTGAGCCTTACCTTCCTCAATAAGTTTCTTTCTCTCACTTTCACTCAATCCTGTTTGTTTTGAATGTATATTGTCTTTAATTTTATTATATTTGTCCAACTCATCCAACACAAGTTTAAATTCATTCTCAGATATCTGTCCGTCTGTCAAAGCCTTAGAAATCAAATCCTTTATACTATTCAACTTACTATCAGCAATAGTTTTAATCTCATAATGTTTCTGTGCTTTTGTATGTAATCTACGTCTTACTAACTTTACAAAAATACCCAAACTTCCACACACAACAGCACCAATCTCTAAAGGCAACATAATTGGAACAGCCAATCCAACACCTGCCAAAATAACACTTGTTGATATCAAACCTGTATCAACACCGTCAGTAATATTTATTCCACGCTTATATTTCTTGTATAATGCTTTTCTCACATCTCTCTCATTAATTAATGTCTTCTCTATCTCAGATATCTTCTGTAATCTATAATTTTGCCCATCTTCAACAGGCAACTCTGGATATAGCGGTGCAGTAGGTTGTTTCATTTTTTTCTTGATAACATATATTTTTTTTATTCAATAAATAATTCAATTATCATCGAAGCCACAGTATTGACACACGTAGCATTATTAGTCTGGCAAACAAAATCAATTGCATCACCAGCTTCAACCTTTAACGGTGTATCAAAGTTATCGTGTTTCCTTAAAATATTATTCAATAATATACCATATCCTGCTTGTGGATTTCCATTTATAGAAACAACAACAGATACATCACCTTTTGTTCTTTTACTCGATAACCCCACACCCAATATTTGACCTGGAAAGTTCATCACATATCCACAACCTACCTCTCTACCACCATTACCAAAACTAAACACTTCATTCTCCTGCAATGATCCTTTACTCTCTGCACAGATGCTTATCAATTTTTTGTCTGACATATTTTCAACTTTATTGTATAACAACCGATGATTGACATACATATCCCGAAATCTATCTTGAAGTCCTGTATGTCTATCATTCAATGTATTTATTTGTGTAAATGCTTGACTTCTCATATTAAATATTTCTTGTTTCAGCCCCAATGCATCTACGTGTTTTCTCTTAGCACCAAATATACTCATTTTTTTATTATAATTATATAATTTCCAAAACGCAATTAATTGGTAGATGATTAATTACCTTGTTGTTATTTTCATCCCTGATTTCTAATTTCAATTCTGCTATAGCATCATTCACCAAACACTTATATTCTGGATGCTCAAATCTCACTGTTGTTATCTCTCCAAACTCTTTATTTTCCACTGGAACAACAGCCAACACAGTACTCGGCATACCATCTAAATAATTATTTGAAGTATTAATCTGTTCCAAATGAACATACAATGATTTATAAACAGCAAAATCTACAGCTCTCTCACCATAATGAGTTTCATTAACAGCAAACTTTCGCTTATTTCCAAACCCCAACATTTGTTTTAAGCCCTTGCTTATCTTCAATTCATCCGGTGTAATTAAAGAAGCAATTCCATTTGTTTCATTTACAGATAATGTAATATTATTACTTTGAAATAAATCTGCTATTTGTTGGAAACTATAATAACCATCTATAATCTTATGAGGTCTCTCTTTAGTCTTCTGCAAATATTCATCAACAACATTATACCATCCAACACCATATGTTATAGATTTCAAACCAATACGTTTATTCCCATCTCTGTTATCAATGTATTGTTGCAAGTTTATTGTCTTGTCAATATTCGAAATTGTATGATACATTTTTATTTTTTATATATAATCAATAATAAAAATGATACCTAAAGAATTCAAGTACAATCCCAATGCATCATATAACCCCAATACTAAATATACCGAAAAGAATATTGAACTTATAAAACAAACGATTTATGTTAATAAAGATGACCATTTTCCAGTAAAGTTTCCCCGACTTATTTCAAAACTATCAAAATCCAACATTACACACCAATGAACCGTGGAATACATGGCTTCATTCATCATTTGACTGGTGGCAATGTCAATTAAATTTTGCTGTTTGGTGTGCCACTACAGGATGTGGTGTAAGTTATCAAGACCATTTGCAAAACACTTCAGGACTAACTAAAACAGTATATACATTTCATGTTTATTATTGTATTGCTCGTATTTTGAAAGAACTTCAAACACCTTTACCAACAGATGCATCATTTTGTTATTACAAAAACCCATACGACAAAGCAACCTATCAATAGTTATGCAATGAATTCAATGTTTCACCTAATACAGATTGGAGGCAAAAATTAGAAAGTAGTTCTAAATGCAGTGGTCTAGGGAGTTACACACAATATTTTAAACCAAGTGGAAAATATAGACAAGATCATCGAAGTGAAGGTCCATTCTTTAATCCAAATGATAAAATAGAACATACAGTAGATATAAGTGACGCCTGGACAATGTTTATATTAGACAAATCAGAAGGATTAACAAAAACAGGTATTGAACGAATTAACGAAAGTATTAGAATGTTTGTATGGGCACTATTAGCAGCACAATCTCAAACACGTGTAGAAATTCTAAAAATAGGCACAGGATTTGATGCTCAGAAACAATTTCTTGCTAACATTGAAGATGCTATTAATAGTCCAGTTGATTTACCAAGTCAAATACAAAGATATCAAAACACACTCAAATATGCAAGAAGTAAAGTGGATTTTGTTTATGGTATTGGATTATATATGTCTCCCAGTGATATGGTTTTACAAGTTGGTACTATCGCTGGATATAATAATAAAATTGTAATTGCAACAGAAAATCAAACACTTGGTTTCAATAGTGATGTAAATGTTAAACCTGTTGCATCTGCTACACAACCTGCAACTATACAAGGCACACAAACAAAGAAATCTCTACCAGATTATCATCAACAAGCAGTTGATTATGCAAAGAAACACAATCTGTCAAAAAGTTGGGTTGATGGTGCTGGTACCTCCGATGCTAGAATAGCAGATTGGTTTAATCATCACAAACTTGCTAACCAATCTACTACAAAGAAATCTCTACCACAATCTCTACAAGGCACACCAACAAATAAATCTCTACCACAATCTCATCAATCTCTACCAGAAAAAAAAGAAGCCATACAACATGAAGACAACAAAACAGCATTAATAGTAGGAAGTATAGTAATTGGACTATTAATTATGTATGAAATTTATTAAGTTCTTTTTTTTCTTATAAACTCTCTCGCAGATGCATATAACAATCCAGCAACCAATACAACTAATGCCCATAAATGTTCTCCAAACCAACCAACAACTTTACCCGCAGAAGACAACAACCAAGACACAATAGAACCAATAACACCTGGTAATGCAGTAGCTACTTTTCCTGCAAGGGTAGAAAGTAATTTACCAAGATTTGATAATTGTTTCTTAACCCAATCTTTAACACCACCTTTTGGTGGAGAAGGAGGGGTTGAAGTAGTACCACCACCAGTAGGAATAACAGCCTCAACAATAACTCCAATAATCATTCCAAAAGCGGTTAAAATACTAACAATTGTAATGCCTTGTTCTCTGAATAATGTTCTAATTCTTTCACCCAATGTAGTGTCTTCTTTTAATACTTTGTTTATAGTCTCTTTGATTCTATTTACCTGACTAAGTAGTTTTTCTTTATTAACATTAATAACTTCCAATCTTGCACTTCTCTCACTTTCTAACTCTTTGATTCGACTACTTATCCTTTCTATTTGAAATTCATCATTGTCTGCTTTAGCTTGTTCTAATTTTGTATTTTCTTTTGCTAAGTCTTTATTTGTTTCATTCAGTTTTGCCAATTCATTTGCTATCTCTTCTTTGACTGTTGTCATTGCATTTGCTATTCCATCAATCTCTCTTTTTGTCCAATCTGTTTGTGTTCCTGCTTCACTACTAACACTTTCAATGAATGATGTCTCTAATGTTTTCACAGATGTTTCTGCATTATTTGCAGTTTCTAATAGTTCTTGTGCTTCTTGTTGTGATGATACATCATTATCAAGATTCTTGAATTTTTCTGATAATAAATCAGATTGTGTCTCTCTCAACTGGTTTTCTATTAAAGTTGTAAGCTCAGCTCTACCTTCTTTAATTCTTGTAGCAGATGGTTTAAAATCATCTACACCTAATACATTCCTAACAAAATCAACACCATATTTCCTTTGCAAAGTATTAAATGATAAAAATGTTGCTATTTCATCTGGTGCATTGGAACGATAATATGTTAATGCAATATCCTTTCCACCTTCATCTTTAACATATAACATTGGCCTTCCAAAACCATCACTCTTGAGAGACAAACCTTTGATTTTACGTTTAGGTTCTTCATTCCTTTCGTAAAATCTATCTATCATTTTTTGACCTACGCTATCAAGCAGAGTTTTCCTATCATCACCGGTTAAATCATTCGAATCAGCAAACTGACTATTTAATGTTCTCTGAAACTGCTCTTCATCTGTAAAAGATGTTTCTGCTTCTTCATCATAATCATCCCTGTCATACTCAGGATTTTCATATTCAGCCATTATTTATTTATTATTTAAAAATATTTTTTTATCTTTTAAAAAAATGTCAGCTTACGGAGATAAACTAAACCCTTACAGAAAATTAAGAGAACCACGAGGTGTGAGAGGCATCCGCCAAAGTGTAGTAATAACAAATAACCCTTCAACTATTGACCAAAATCAACAATTATTAGTGAGATTTCCTAATCTAAGTAGTAATGATGTTATTGTTCCCGGAACAGTCAGATTAGCATTTGAAATTGAACTAACCTCTAAAGATGCAAATGCAACTATATTTCAAAACATAGGAAGAGCAATAATTAAGAAAACAACAATTAGAATAAGTGGAAATGAAGTTATGTCCATTGACGATAGTGACATCTATCATTGTTATATTGATTTATGGAAGACTATTACAGAACGTGTAAATATGGTATATCAAGGCGTTGGCAAAGAGAACATGTTGAGACATAGAGTGGGTGCAGGAAACGCAACAGCAGATAAAGAAGATCAAGCCATCGCAAAAGCATATGGAAACAGGTTTTGCATCCCACTTGATTTTGAATTATTGGAAACCCATATGCCATTTTATCAAGCAGGATTAGGAGATAGACTTGAATATGAACTTACATTCAATGATTATAATAAAGTAATTAAATCAGGCGATGCAACTTCAACTTATACAATCAAAAATATTTGTTTGGAATTTGATATTGTTTCTGATACTGAATTAGCAAGACAAATAAGACAGCAAGTTGATGGTAAAATGGTTATTTTGTATGACAGAATACTAAGACACAGAAAAATAACTAAAAACAAATCTGATACACTATGGAATATCAATCTAAATGTTCCTGCAAGAAGTATGAAAGGAATTCTTATGCTATTCGAAGATCCTGAAAGGGCCAGCACAGAAGAATATTATAATCCAGAAATTACAAAAGTGGAAATGACAAAAGAAGGGATTCCGAATCAATTGTATAGTCAAGGAATGAAGTCCCACCAACACTGGGACGAAATAAATAAATTCTTTGCTTTGAATTCAAAAAGAAACAAAGAAACAAGTATGGTCGTTAAAGATTTATATTTTACTGATACAACAATAGAAAAATATCTAACGAACAGGTATGCTTTATGGTTGGATTTACGTTCAACTGATGATAATACACTTCATGGTTCTGGAAGAAGAATTGAAAATGCATCAGAAGGTATCACAATACAAATAACGAAAGAAGCAGGAGCAGATGAACCAATCAATCTTTATTTGTTTGTTATACAAGATGCACAAATCAACTTTGAAGATGGTAGATTTAAAGAAGTCAGTTATTAATATTTTTTTTTTACAAATAAAAATGGAGCTACCAAAATATCCTCATTGTGCTATTATATGTGGTCAAACTGGATGCGGGAAAACAGAGTTTGTCCTTGACCTTTTGGAAGAGGAATATCGTCAAGTATTTAAACATATTGTTATACTTTGCCCAACCATTCAATGGAACAAGGCTTATAAAAATCGTGAGTGGATTGGTGATGTTAGGAAACCTAAAACAAAAAATATAACAATTGTTAATCCTATTGTTAATGGAGAAGAAAAACTACAAGAACTACTAAGAATGTTCTTTAATAAATATGCTGGTCATTCTACTCTCTACATTATTGATGATTGCAGTGCAACGAAAGAACTAACAAAGAAAAAAGATATGTTATCAGAATTAGCATTTTCTGGTAGGCATGCAGAACAATCAGTGTGGGTTATTTCGCAGAGATATAATTCTGTGTTAAAAGATTTAAGAGAACAAACAAAATGGCTATGCATGTTCTACACAAAAGATAGAGATAGTTTTGAAAATTGTTTAAGAGAGAATGATGTTATTCCTACTTTGGAAGAACGACAGAGAATAAAAGAAGAACTGAAAAAAAAGAAGCATCGTAAGTTAATTTTGAAGACTGACCAGCCTACTGGTTATTGGTTGGTTGATTGATTATTTTTTTAGCAATGATTAAGTAATGTTTATGCAATGCTATAGCAAATCTTAAGTAATGCTTATGCAATGTAAAATAGCAATACTAAAAAACAATGCTGTTAGAAATATTATCAATCACTGCAATCTTATCAATAATCATAACAAACACTGCAATCTTATCAATAGTCGGATATGCGATGTTTTATTTTTTAAAAATAAAAAATAAATTACATAAAATAAAAATGAATGCTGAAGAATTATTACAAGACATTGAATGTGAAAGCACAGAAAATAATGAACAAGAAACAAAACGTGAGCGATTATCAGCCATTGTTGCTGGTGGTGGTAGTAAGCAGTATCTTGGTAAAGACTTACAACTATCAGACATTGATACAATGACAGCAGAACAAATAAACAAACTTTACTGCAGATATGAAGCAAGATTGGGAGCAAGTATGACTAAGACATTAGGTAATTCTTTTATTAGCTTATATGTGATGGGTGTATCAAAGTATTTCAATGTTGTTAATCCACCTAAACTGATACAAGACTTAGAGGAAGACCCTTTTATCAATCACGCTTTGACAAGTTCGTGTTGTGAATTGTATTATAGATATGGAATGTACCTTGCTCCATTAACTGCAATGCTAACAACAGCAAGACATATTGATTTTAATAAAAAAGAAAATATCTCCTTAGAAAAAAATGAGTGATACTGAAGTTAAAACAAAAGACCCAAGACGAGTATCTGCTGGTAAGAAAGGTGCAGAAGCAAGAAAAAGAAATGCAGAATTAAGAAGAAAGGAGACTGAAACTATAAAGAAAGAAAACATGGAATTAAAATCTATAACAAAAGATGATGAAGTCGGCTCTCCAAATTCACAGAATATAAATATATACAAAAATTATATACCATTATGCATAACAGTTGGAGTTGTTGGAATAGGATTGTATATGTACAAGTCTAAACAAGTTGTACCACAACAACCTATGATGCAACAACCTGCACCTATTATACAACAAAAAGAAATTGACCCATTTGAATTTAATTAATTTAAAAAAATAATATTCTCATTAAAAAAAATGACAACCTCAATAGACGGAAAACAAATTGCAAACATGTTATATCATGCTGGAGTGGAAACTGTATTAACTGTTGGATATTCAGAATTAGGTAGAAAACTATTGAAAAGACCAGCACCAAAAGTAGATTTTAATATGACAGATATTGGTATGTTGTCCATTGATATATTACTTGCAATGGCAACAAAGGATATGCTTGTTAAGCAAGGTATTATTCCTGCAGATATTATGAAGTAATTTTAATATTTTTTTTTCCATTATATAAAAATGGCAAGTGCAGTAGCATTAATGGTTGGAGGAGCAATTACAAACGCCTTAGCCTTTTCAGGTAGTAATTATTTATTTTCACATATGGGTAGTAATAGTGATGAAGAGAGAAAACGACATGATAAAGCGATGGAACAATTAGAATCAGCAACAACTGCATGGAATGAGAAGAGAACACAAAGATTGGATTTTATTAATAAGCAACTGAAGAAGGAACATCATGCTGTGGATGAGTTCAGTGATGCTGACACTGCTATGAAACAATATTATTATATTACAGGAAAACAATTGCCAGATAATTTATCCACACCATTACCACCAAAACCTACATTGAGTGATTTTTACACTCCATCAGAAGACCAGAAAAATAGAGAGATTGCATTTGTTGTTGGTGGTATGGCATTGACAGGATTTGTTGCTTGGAAGTTGATGTAGGTAACAAAAAATTATTTTTTGACATAATCTTTCTTTGGAAAAACTAAATCATAAGCATGATATTTATTTTTTTTATTATTCTTACATGGTTTCAAACCAAGTGGTCTTACATAAAATGGTGGTTCTTTACCTTCTATCTTCTTTGTGAGATGTGCAGGACTCCATACTTCACCATTGTCTTTGAGAGTTAAAATTACACTCACACCATTTTCTGTGTTAATTTCTCTGTAGTCAGTGATTGTATAAATGTTGTTGATTTCTAAATCAGTCCATTTCTTTGTGTCAAATTGACTTTGTTCCTTTAACAGCTCTTCAAACTCTTCTTTTGTAGGTGTATAGTCATCATCAAGCAATTGTGCTATATTTTGCGTTTGTGCATTCTTTAACATCTTTTTATATATAAATATTTTTTCTTAAATAAAAATAAATGGAGAAGATATATTATAGTCCAAAAGGTTTCTGGAAAGGACACTCAGCTGTTGGTAAGTTAGCAAAAGAAGCAAAGGTTAGTCAGAAACAAGCATTAGAGTTCTTAAAGAAACAAGCAATTTGGCAAATATATTTACCTGCACCTAAGAGAATAATAAGACCAAAATTTGATGTGTCTGCAGAGAATGAAGTTCATCAGGCTGATTTGTTGTTTTTACCTCACGATACTATTGGTAGGAAGACATACAAGTATGCATTGACAGTGGTTGATGTTGGAACAAGATATAAAGAAGCCGAACCTTTGACGTCGAAAGATAGTAAAGAAGTTGCAAATGCTTTTGAGAAGATTTATAAAAGACATTTGAAGTATCCTAAACTATTGCAAGTTGATCCTGGTAGAGAATTTATGAGTTCCGTTTCAACTTTGATGGAAAAGCATAATACCAAAATAAGAAGAGGTAGAAAAGAAATACACAGAGACCAAGGAATAGTAGAAAGATTTAATAGAACCTTAGCAGAAAGATTGTTTGGTTATCAGTATGCTAAAGAGATTGATACTAAAAAAAGAAACAGAGAATGGGTTAAGAGATTATCTGATGTTATTAAAGCATTAAATAAGGAGACGAAAAAACCTCCTCCAATTATAACAAGAAAAGTTGATGCTGAAATTTGTCCTTATGCAAATGTTAGATATTTGTATCAACCTGGAGAATTAGAAGGTGGTGGAAAGAGAAGGGCTACTGACCCAGTATGGTCTGTTGATATTCATAAGATTGACTATCATATTATAACGCAGGGAATAAGAGTTTATTATTTGAAATCTCCTGCACCTAAGAGAGGGTTTGTCAAAGAGGAATTACTTATTGTTCCGGCTGATACCCATACGCGTATGTCATGATTCCATCTGGTGCTATGTATCTTTTTGTGTCTAAAGGAGAAAGTGTAGTCTTATTTACTTTTAATCCATATATGTTGTGATGCATTGAGCGTAGCATGTTCATTGAGTGTGTGTATTTCTTTTTGTTGAATAATGCATCTCTGTAGTTTTCAAAATTGATTTGTTTTTTGATTACATATTTTTTTGTTCCTTTCGCTTTTTTGATGACTTGTTCATCTGCTCTTAATACTGAATATAGTTTAGGACGAAGACCAATATATTCTGATATTGGAACACCAGCACATTCATCCTTCATCTTACCTATGACCTTCTTGTTTGTTTCATCGTATAGTGGATGTTCTTTTGGATAATCAGAGAAATCGTATTCATCTTTCATTTCAGACATATCTTTGTAAGCATCTTCAGTTTTAATGGCTACTAATAAACTATCAGTATCGGTGTATAACAAGGTGCAGTTATTACCATACTTCTTTTTCAATGTATTATAATACCAATCATACATAAGATGTTTTGATAAATCTAAAACACAGAAGCCAACATATATTGGTTTATTGAGAGTTAATCTTGTTTTATTCACTTGAATGGCAGATAACTCATTAGAGAACTTTATTCTACGATTGAAGTTTGGTTTGGCTATTATCTTGCGGATTTTTTCATTTTCACTGCCATCTGTTTTGACTAACTTAATATCCACTCTTTTACGTATGTTTTCCATTGTTTTGCCAAATACTGAGTTGTTCATAAGTTTAAAGAAATCTTTTTCAAATGTAGTCTTTGCTTTTTTACGTAATTCTGTATTCAGACGTATGTAAGGTTCCATCCAAGGTTTCTCATCAAATTCTAATATTCTGTGTATTTTTGTTATTTTCATACCAAGTTGTTTGTATAGTCTCAAGTTCTTGTAATGTACTACATATTTCTTCTTATCCATTAGATTGGGGACAAGTTTTTCTGTTTTTAACATACTATTTTCAATTAGTTCATTTTGATAGTCGGATAACCATTCTTTTTTAATTGCTAATTTTTCAGGTGCAAGTGGATAGTCATTATGTAGTTTATGTAAATGTTTGGGGTATTCTAAATCTACTTCATATATTCTTCCTCTACCTTTTTGTAATTTTGGAAGTTTTCCATCTATTAAATCTTTATTAGTTATCCATTTGAAACCACCATATGGAAGTGGTTGGCTCATGGAATGACCATATAAATTATTTTCATCTAAATACATTATGTAATTGTCTTCTTCATTTGGATTATAATCTGCGACATATTTATTGTTTGCTTTTGCGTGTCTTTTAGAAACCATACTTATTCCACCTCTCATTCCTTTTTCAATGAAAAGATGCATATCCAAATCTGATAGAAGTTGTAATTCTATTTCTGTGTATTTTAGAAGAGCATCCCAAGATAGACCAGGTGCAGTGTAGTAATGTAGAGGGTCAAGTTTATAGTTATTCATACAGGTTTCTCTAAACTTTTGAAAAACATCTGCAAGTAAGAGAACATCTGTTTTGAGATATAAATCATGATAATCACCAAGTGTTTTACAGTTAAATTGTTTCCATACTTTTTGAGCGTGTTCATAGTCTTTTTGTTTGATACTTTCATCTGTAAGACTGCTGTAGAATTTGTCTATGGGTGGTAGTTGTGTTTCATCAAATCTATCAAAACTATCAATGTATTCATATGGATAGATACCTTTACGAGCAAGAAGATGTGAGTTAGTTGTATGTTTTACAGTTAATGGTAAGTCTGATTTGTTGAGTTTTTTATATCTTGTATTGTGACATTTTTTACATTTCGCTGTTAATAACCAATTTTCATTGATGTTTATTTCTTCTGTACCTTTACATTTTTCACATTCTGTCTTTACACCAATTGCTCCATCTACCAACTTTTCAAGAGAGGAAGCCATAAATTGAAAACTGTCTAAGAATTTCAGTTGTCCAATACTGAATGAGATGAATTTCTCTGAATTATTTGCAATACAAGTAATGTTTCCACTTGCTTTGTGTATTTTCTGCATTATTAGATGGCTATCATAACCTTTTAAGTTGTGGAAGATAACTGGAATTTTGGTTTTATTTGGTTTGATTGCAAGTTTGAGATTACAGGATTTGTGTGCTGGTCCTCTATATTCTCCTGTGAAATGACAGTGGTCTTTTACTTTTGGATTCTTTTCATTATTAATTTCTTTTTCACATATCCAACAATGGGAAGCATTTTCATAATCTTGTATGTTCAGTTCTGTTGGCATTATTAATGGTTTAGGATGTCTAAAGATGTTGTTGATGTTATTCACTTCACATTTTAAATGATTTAGAAAAACCTCTGCAACATCTTCACCTCTGTATATTACTGGTTTGTCTGCTTTACCATCATATCTAACAACTTGATATCCAAATCCACACGCTTCGTGTTCGCTTGTTATTTATGATTTATCTCCTTTTTGTTGTGATTTGGGTTTGATTTGTGCTTCAAAGTCAGCATAGATAACATATGGAACGGGCATTTGATTTTGATGGTTTTTAAACTTGATAAGACCTTTTGATGGCATTTCTATTCGCATTGGAGATTTATTTATGCCTTCACAGTCTTCTTTATGTTTGATTAGTAGGTCTTCTCTTGTAAAACCATAAAGACATCTATCACAGAAATGTGTTTTATGTTTGTGTTTATTGTTCTGATTGTAAAGTAATCTATTAAGGTTTTTAATAAAACAGTAGTGATATTTTGTTTTTGACTCATCAGGAGGATAGTCATCAGGATTATAATCTTCATCTATCATTTCTTCTTCACTATCATCAATTTCCTCTTCAACATCTTCAGTTATCAAAAGCAGATTAATTCGTTCTTTTTCATTTGGTTGATTTGAAATATGATATGGAAATATAGTAAGTTTCTCTGTCTTTTTTGTTAATGTGTATCCATAAACATTGATTGCTATATTGTTTTGTTTCTCAACTTTTGGTATTTGTGAGATTGGTGTGGGAAAGTCTATTCCTTCCATATTTAATGTGCCTAAATATTTACGATAACTTGATAACTTACTTGGATTGTTTTTGTTTGGGTATTTAGAAGCAAGTATATGCCATTCTAAACATCTATCATCATCATTTGATAAATTAATTATTGCTTTTTTATTTGCTATTGCACTTGGAAGAGAAATATACGAAGAACCTTTGAGTGGTTCATATTTTGCTATATTAAGATAAAGTTTGATACAATGGTCAATTTCTAAACCCGTTGCGGTATTTGTGAATTTTTCAATCCATGTTTGTATATAAGTTGTTTGTTTGTTATAGTTTTCATCTAAATTATTTCCATCAAGAACTGCACATTGTTCTCCGTGTGATGCACCGGTAACTTCTTTTCTTTCACCATTAAGTTCATCTTTAAAAAACTTTATAGATAACCCAATTGAAAATTTAATACCATTGTATTCTTTAATGTTTTCATTAATTTTATCTATAATGACAGATTTTTTATCATTAAACAAAATATTTGGGTCTTTATATTTATGAGCATCTATTTCATACGCTTTGAAGTAATTGCATAATGGTTTATCAATCAGTTTCAGAACATTTTTCTCTTTAGTATCTTCATCATTAATTTTTTCACTTGTTTTAACAGCATTTTGTTGCTGTCGTTTTCTTATCTTTTTATCTCTACGTCTTTTACGCAGATTTTCCAATGTAGAAGTTTGTTGTAGTGCATCACTCTTCTGTTTCTCAATATCTAAGGATTTAAGACCCTTGTCTAAAGCCTCATCACTAATTCTTCCTTCACTATGCAATTGTATTAGTCTCTCTACAGAACACATTTTTTTGTTTTCTTTTAAACTATAAAAAAAAATTTTAAATATAATAATAAAAATGGATATAGAAAAAGCAAAGATGCAAAATATATGTGCTATGTTGCCGTTAGGTTCAAATAAACCATGTAAAAACAAATCAGTAAAGCATTCTATATACTGCAAGGCTCATAATTTTATTATAAAACATAACAAAAGTAAAGTAGTGAAATGTTTACAATGTGGTAAAGGTACTACAGCAAAATATCAAATCTGTGATAAGTGTGGTGGAAAGAATTTTAGAGAAAAACAGAGATATTTTAACTCTATAAAACCTTTTAAGCAGGAAATTGCAAGATTGAGTATGATAGAGTGTTGAGGATGATTCAGGACTGAAAGAGAACATACATTCAAAACATTCAAAACTGAGTGAAAGTGAGAGAAAGAAACTTATTGAGGAAGGTAAGGCTCAAGCGAAGAATGAAATGAAAAAAAAAGATAGAAAATGCTTGATTTTATTCAATAAAATTACAATAGTAAATGACCCACCACCGAAATATGAAAGTTAATATTTTTTTTTTTGCTTCACTTCCGACCTACAATGTTGAAAATTTATAAGAATGTGCATTTTGTATGTTGAAACATATGTACAAAGTTTGGTGGTAATTGGTTGAACCAATGTTATTTTACAACAATTCAAAGACTTGCAGGAAATTCCAAAATGATGCTAGAACTTTGAAATTTTGTGATAATATGTATATATGCAACCCAAATACATATGCAAAAACTGGGACAAATCGGTTGATGGGATTCCACTTTTAAGAAGACTCAAAGACTTTCTGAAATTCCAAAAGTTGTCATAGGAACTTGGAATTTTAATATGTTATACAGCCTTAAAGTCTTGTTATATGTGCAAAATCTGGTGGTCATTGGATTATGTAAAGGCACTTTCAGGAGGGGTTAAAGTTTTTGCCCCAAAGTGGAATTTTCAAAATTCTTTTTAATATGTTTCTATATAGTGTCTATCCGCGACTTTTATCGGAGCAGATTTTGGATATTACTTTTAATTATTTGTTGTTCTCTACGAGTTGCTTAGTAACCTTTCTTAATTAAACCGATTACAGTGTTATCAGGATTTTTTTGTATTTTTTTCTTTTTTTTAACCCATTTTTATCGCTTAGAAACGCTTTTTATTGAAACCGATTACGCTGTCATCATTTTTATTCAATGTTCCATTATAAAAAGATTTTTATGTCATTACCGGGATTCGAACTCATGCCCCACCATTTACAGTCCAAACCATCTAGACCACTCGGCTATCACGGCTTGTACTAGAATAATAAGAAATTGTATGGAAATAAATGACTAGTTTTTTGTCCAGTGAATGGTTTTCTAAATACTGAAATAGTCCGTAGGTGATTTCCCTTTTGGACTTTGATGTCCAACTATCAGTGTGGTAAAGATAAATTGACATGTAATAGTCGGTTTATCTGTCTGCTCAAAATACTGCGGTAAAATATATATGTGGTAAGATGTGTTTATATATAGATAGTGCTGGTTGAAGAGGTGATTTGTGAGGGTTTTTAACAGATTACCTCAAAACCGGCACTATCTATATATATACAAACAAAAAAATTCCCAATTTGATTATTTTGACAGCTGAAGGTGCTGAGGATTGTGTAGCTAAGTTTATCTCTTTGGTTAGAGCCAGGGACAATCTTCTGATATCACAGGTCCTAGTGTATGAATGTCATTTGACGTGTCACCAGTAACAATAGGAAACATTCGAACTTCGCTGGGACGAATCTCCATTTCAAGATAGTATCGAAAGAAAGTTTACGACCGCGCCAGGTGGGACAAAGTCAAGGTATACGCATGCAAATTATTATATATAGCATATATAATCACGAAATTACCAAGAGACATGTCTACTTTATCGACAGTTGCCATTTTTAGACCACTCTTTCTGTCGTGGCCGAAAGACGCTGGTATCCACAACTTCCGGTTAATTTAATTAAACGAAACGTCCCAGAATAGCGATTCCCCTAAATAGCGAAAAGGATAAGCTAGGATCAGAATGTCTCGGATGGGAACGGTTCTGGGACAACTCGGCACATAACAAACTCGGCACATGACGAACTCGGCACATAACAAACTCGGCACATGACTCATGCAGGGGTTAAACCCACACAAAGCCAGCGGTCCCGACGCAATGCCCTCCCGCTTCTTCAAGGAGATGGCATACCCTCTTGCCCCATCACTAGCACTCATCTTCCAAGCATCCCTAGACCAAGGCCTAATACCGGATGAGTGGAAGAAAGCCCATGTAACGCCCATCTACAAGAAAGGTGACAAAAGTAAACCATCCAACTATAGACCAGTGTCCCTTACCTCCATCACCTGCAAACTGCTGGAACACGTTATCCACAGTAACCTGATGCGGTTCTTCGACCTTCATAATGTGATTTTCCAAAACCAACATGGGTTCCGCAAACGTCGTTCCTGCGAGACGCAGCTCATTATGACTGTCAACAACTTAGCATTAGGCCTTGAGAACTCTCAACAAATAGACGCCATACTGCTGGACTTCTCCAAGGCCTTCGACAAAGTACCCCACAAGCGTCTACTACACAAGCTCCAGCACTATGGCGTCCGAGGCAAGCTTCTAGACTGGATCCGCAGCTTCCTTAGCAACCACAGTCAACAAGTCACACTGGAGGGGAAGGCATCCAAGTCAGCAACAGTCACCTCAGGCGTCCCCCCAAGAAACAGTTCTCGGCCCCCTCCTATTTCTTGTTTACATTAACGACCTCCATGATAGTGTCATATCCACAAACCGCCTCTTTGCAGATGACTCGCTTCTTTACCGTCTCATCAAGAGCCGGGATGGCACAAGAATTCTGCAAGAGGACCTCAACAGACTCCAGAAATGAGAAGAAGACTGGCTCATGGCTTTCAACCCAGACAAGTGTGAGGTAATACGTATCCACAACAAGAGAAAGCCCATTGAAGCTGAATACACAATACATGGCCAGAAGCTGGAGGTCGTGCCACAGGGGAAGTACATCGGGACACTACTTTCAAATAACCTATCCAGGAACCCACATGTCAACATGGTTACAAAGAAGGCGAACAACACCCTTGCCTTCCTCAACAGGAACCTCGCCTCATGCCCAAGAGCCACTAAAGAGGCATGTTACAAGACCTTCGTCCGCCCACAGGTAGAATATGGCTCCACAGTTTGGGACCCCTACACAAAAAACCAACATCAACAAGGTGGAATCGGTGCAACGGCGTGCTGCCAAATCTGTTACTGGAGATTATTCAAGAACAAGCAGCGTTACATCGATGATCACCTCACTTGGTTGGGAGAGTCTTGAACAACGCAGGAAGCAGGCGAAGGCTATCATGTTCTACAAGACCGTGAACAACCAGGTTGCAGTCCTTGCTGAGAGCTACCTTCGCCCACAGGGAGCCGCTATCACGCGAGGCCACTCAAGAAGGTTCCTGAAGCAGTGGTACGGCAGAGAGGTCATGAAGAACTCATTCTTCCCGTCGGAAACAGTCCTATGGAACCGGCTGCCAGAGACCCTCGTGACAGCACCACCTTGAACATTTTCAAGGCTGGGATAGCTGCAGCTCTCGCCTAACTGGAGCAGATGTTTTTACCCTTTTAAATTGCACTGGACCTCCACTCACATGTAAATAGATTCACGTAGGTGTGTTGATGCTACTCTTGGGCCCTACACCGAAACTGGAAGAAGAAGAAGATGACCAACTCGGCCTATACAAAGTAGAAGAAAAACATAGATCAGGAATCGATACAATTAACTTACTCCACCCATAAAAGACACCAAAGGGAAAGAAATACAAACACCAAGCGACCAGACCATAATGGAAACCTAAACAAAGGAAGGCCATAAGGACAGTTACTTTCCCACAAAATGGCCATATGGCCATCCAAAATTAAAAGACAAGTGATACACACAGCAAGCAACAAACAACAACATAAATAAATCGCCACAGAAGAGCCGCCTTGGAACGGTCAGTGGAAGATTTCCACTGGGGGGCTTAAATCGATTTTACGTGGCCACAATCCTCGCCCTTACTTCCTTACAAACTCGGCACATAATTAGCTGTTTGGACCAATTATCTATTGTTCACTTGGTGATGATAATTACATAACCAAGCAAATATGGTTTCAAAATTAAACATCTGTAACAAAATTTATGCAAAGAAGAAAGAAAGAAAGAAAGAAAGAAAGAGAAAGTAAATTGAAGCAGAAGCGGAAGACATATATTAGCTATGGCCACTCAGTTCCATAGAGAAATAAATGAATAGATAAATATTAATAAATAAATAATAACAAAATCATAGTAGACTAAAACTAGATCGCGCAGTCGATGGCGCGCCATCGCAAATCCCCACATTTATTGCAAACATTACCCTTGTACAGCACATCATAGTTTTTAGCAAATTTTACCTTTTGACCCCTCCCCAGGGCCCCTGGGGGCGTGGTAAAAATGAACGTGATCTCGCGCAAGCCATTAATGTAAGCAACTCACATACCGACTTTGGTTGGATTCCGGACAACGATTTAGGAGGAGATCGCCGGACAGACGGACGGACAGAGGACGAACGGACAGACGGAGGCGATACCAATATCCCCACTTTTCTTCGAAAAACGTGGGGATAATGATCGCAAATAAAAGTAGATAAAAATCATGAATAAAAGTAGATAAAAATCACACCTGTGTTTCCACAAAGTCGATACTGCCACCTAGAACATCCATCAGAAGAAAGAGAATGACGGCACCCCGGCACCTCATCTCCGCAATAAATACAGTACACTGCCATAGCTGTTTTGCAATTGAATGCCAGTTGCAGATTCCACCAGCGTTTAAATACAGCACCTTCTTTGAGCAAATCATGACATAGGCTGCTGGCACTGGCAATATGTACTCTCGTTTGACAAGACGCCATCAACTCGGCTGGGCAATCTCTTGTTTGACATTACGCCCATCATCTCGGCTGGGCAATCATGGGTGGCAATGAGTCCCAAATATCATATTCAGGTTGCACTACAGTAAATAATTGGTCTTTATGAAAGCTGCACTTGCTTTGGGGAGAGCTTTCAGTACAGAATTGAATATTCTGCTGCTTCTGATTGGATCTGGTGCTAAGCCATTATTTTTCTGAGAAGTATTATTGTTTATTAGAAGAAATATTAGTAGGTATTTGCTATTGTAAAATGCAGTTGATTTAAATTGAACCATAAAATTGTGCTGACTGGCCACTGGAAATGCCTGGATTTATTCGCTGCGGTATGGGTTTGTTGACGCTGGCTGCCAAAAAGGCCAAAATATGCCGCACAGCATACATATTTTTTAGCTTCTTCTGGAAGGTAAATGGTCAGCCTGTCAAATTATATGCCTCATAATGGAAGCATTAGACTTGCTGAAATGTGGTAGAACATGGAATATGCCCCAATTTACATTGTGAGTAAGGGGATTTTTTTTACTGTAGTGCCACCTAAACCGAAAGTAGAAAAATCAGCTCCCCTCTAATGTTTTCATTCATTACATAATATTTTCACACATAATAGGTTCCCTCCAATTCTGTATCTTAAGGTGGATCTTCCTGGCATGTATTTTGTCACAGAAACTGTACAAATTGTAAGTTTAGTGCTAATTTAGGACTAACTGGGTGTATTTTATAAGTTTTTGCTTCTGTTCCATGTAATTGGAGGGGGGGGGGGGTTTACTTAAAAGCCATGTAAATCAGTTGTCATTGGTCTGTTTGGAAAGCAGACCTGCAGTAAATGTCTAAACAGGAACACAAGAAAAAGAAAATACTCAATATTGAATATAACACTGAGGTTACTTGGCATTAGACAAGGGTCTCAAGCCAATGCAAAATTTCAAAATTGTCTCTCCGAACAGCCCGCTGCAATATTGCACTGAGTTTTCTCAGCCGTTGTAAGTTCTTACCGGTTGGGTTCATGTTACAAGATTTGAATATATATATTCAGACATTTCTCATGGCATTAAGGCATTTATAATCATTTTCATCAAAGTTTTGTCCCCAAAATATCCTCAAAATGCCATTTTTTACTGAAATTAGGGGGTATAGGTGTGAGAACAGCCAAAATTTCTAGCATGGCTGCTAATAGGACATGATTTAGTGCATTTTAGGATTAAAGTATTCCAAAGACATCTGAGAAGAAGCACTGATGCAAGCCGGTTTCTGGGTTCCATTCTGGAAAGAGGTAAACTTTGCGCTTTTTCACAAAACATGGTTTGTCCGGCTTTCATCGTAGAATCTGGAAGCGATAACTTTTTCGCAAAGTTTAAAGATTCTTTGTCACTGAACATTAATTATGCATGACTATATTATTAGATATGGTCTAAACTTGTGTTTGGCAATTCTTTTGGTGGATCATAGAGAAATTAGGGTTTGGTATACCGAAAGTAGAAAAATCAGCTCCCCTCTAATGTTTTCATTCATTACATAATATTTTCACACATAATAGGTTCCCTCCAATTCTGTATCTTAAGGTGGATCTTCCTGGCATGTATTTTGTCACAGAAACTGTACAAATTGTAAGTTTAGTGCTAATTTAGGACTAACTGGGTGTATTTTATAAGTTTTTGCTTCTGTTCCATGTAATTGGAGGGGGGGGGGGGGTTTACTTAAAAGCCATGTAAATCAGTTGTCATTGGTCTGTTTGGAAAGCAGACCTGCAGTAAATGTCTAAACAGGAACACAAGAAAAAGAAAATACTCAATATTGAATATAACACTGAGGTTACTTGGCATTAGACAAGGGTCTCAAGCCAATGCAAAATTTCAAAATTGTCTCTCCGAACAGCCCGCTGCAATATTGCACTGAGTTTTCTCAGCCGTTGTAAGTTCTTACCGGTTGGGTTCATGTTACAAGATTTGAATATATATATTCAGACATTTCTCATGGCATTAAGGCATTTATAATCATTTTCATCAAAGTTTTGTCCCCAAAATATCCTCAAAATGCCATTTTTTACTGAAATTAGGGGGTATAGGTGTGAGAACAGCCAAAATTTCTAGCATGGCTGCTAATAGGACATGATTTAGTGCATTTTAGGATTAAAGTATTCCAAAGACATCTGAGAAGAAGCACTGATGCAAGCCGGTTTCTGGGTTCCATTCTGGAAAGAGGTAAACTTTGCGCTTTTTCACAAAACATGGTTTGTCCGGCTTTCATCGTAGAATCTGGAAGCGATAACTTTTTCGCAAAGTTTAAAGATTCTTTGTCACTGAACATTAATTATGCATGACTATATTATTAGATATGGTCTAAACTTGTGTTTGGCAATTCTTTTGGTGGATCATAGAGAAATTAGGGTTTGGTATACCGAAAGTAGAAAAATCAGCTCCCCTCTAATGTTTTCATTCATTACATAATATTTTCACACATAATAGGTTCCCTCCAATTCTGTATCTTAAGGTGGATCTTCCTGGCATGTATTTTGTCACAGAAACTGTACAAATTGTAAGTTTAGTGCTAATTTAGGACTAACTGGGTGTATTTTATAAGTTTTTGCTTCTGTTCCATGTAATTGGAGGGGGGGGGGGTTTACTTAAAAGCCATGTAAATCAGTTGTCATTGGTCTGTTTGGAAAGCAGACCTGCAGTAAATGTCTAAACAGGAACACAAGAAAAAGAAAATACTCAATATTGAATATAACACTGAGGTTACTTGGCATTAGACAAGGGTCTCAAGCCAATGCAAAATTTCAAAATTGTCTCTCCGAACAGCCCGCTGCAATATTGCACTGAGTTTTCTCAGCCGTTGTAAGTTCTTACCGGTTGGGTTCATGTTACAAGATTTGAATATATATATTCAGACATTTCTCATGGCATTAAGGCATTTATAATCATTTTCATCAAAGTTTTGTCCCCAAAATATCCTCAAAATGCCATTTTTTACTGAAATTAGGGGGTATAGGTGTGAGAACAGCCAAAATTTCTAGCATGGCTGCTAATAGGACATGATTTAGTGCATTTTAGGATTAAAGTATTCCAAAGACATCTGAGAAGAAGCACTGATGCAAGCCGGTTTCTGGGTTCCATTCTGGAAAGAGGTAAACTTTGCGCTTTTTCACAAAACATGGTTTGTCCGGCTTTCATCGTAGAATCTGGAAGCGATAACTTTTTCGCAAAGTTTAAAGATTCTTTGTCACTGAACATTAATTATGCATGACTATATTATTAGATATGGTCTAAACTTGTGTTTGGCAATTCTTTTGGTGGATCATAGAGAAATTAGGGTTTGGTATAGGTTGCACTACAGTAAATAATTGGTCTTTATGAAAGCTGCACTTGCTTTGGGGAGAGCTTTCAGTACAGAATTGAATATTCTGCTGCTTCTGATTGGATCTGGTGCTAAGCCATTATTTTTCTGAGAAGTATTATTGTTTATTAGAAGAAATATTAGTAGGTATTTGCTATTGTAAAATGCAGTTGATTTAAATTGAACCATAAAATTGTGCTGACTGGCCACTGGAAATGCCTGGATTTATTCGCTGCGGTATGGGTTTGTTGACGCTGGCTGCCAAAAAGGCCAAAATATGCCGCACAGCATACATATTTTTTAGCTTCTTCTGGAAGGTAAATGGTCAGCCTGTCAAATTATATGCCTCATAATGGAAGCATTAGACTTGCTGAAATGTGGTAGAACATGGAATATGCCCCAATTTACATTGTGAGTAAGGGGATTTTTTTTACTGTAGTGCCACCTAAACCGAAAGTAGAAAAATCAGCTCCCCTCTAATGTTTTCATTCATTACATAATATTTTCACACATAATAGGTTCCCTCCAATTCTGTATCTTAAGGTGGATCTTCCTGGCATGTATTTTGTCACAGAAACTGTACAAATTGTAAGTTTAGTGCTAATTTAGGACTAACTGGGTGTATTTTATAAGTTTTTGCTTCTGTTCCATGTAATTGGAGGGGGGGGGGGGGTTTACTTAAAAGCCATGTAAATCAGTTGTCATTGGTCTGTTTGGAAAGCAGACCTGCAGTAAATGTCTAAACAGGAACACAAGAAAAAGAAAATACTCAATATTGAATATAACACTGAGGTTACTTGGCATTAGACAAGGGTCTCAAGCCAATGCAAAATTTCAAAATTGTCTCTCCGAACAGCCCGCTGCAATATTGCACTGAGTTTTCTCAGCCGTTGTAAGTTCTTACCGGTTGGGTTCATGTTACAAGATTTGAATATATATATTCAGACATTTCTCATGGCATTAAGGCATTTATAATCATTTTCATCAAAGTTTTGTCCCCAAAATATCCTCAAAATGCCATTTTTTACTGAAATTAGGGGGTATAGGTGTGAGAACAGCCAAAATTTCTAGCATGGCTGCTAATAGGACATGATTTAGTGCATTTTAGGATTAAAGTATTCCAAAGACATCTGAGAAGAAGCACTGATGCAAGCCGGTTTCTGGGTTCCATTCTGGAAAGAGGTAAACTTTGCGCTTTTTCACAAAACATGGTTTGTCCGGCTTTCATCGTAGAATCTGGAAGCGATAACTTTTTCGCAAAGTTTAAAGATTCTTTGTCACTGAACATTAATTATGCATGACTATATTATTAGATATGGTCTAAACTTGTGTTTGGCAATTCTTTTGGTGGATCATAGAGAAATTAGGGTTTGGTATACCGAAAGTAGAAAAATCAGCTCCCCTCTAATGTTTTCATTCATTACATAATATTTTCACACATAATAGGTTCCCTCCAATTCTGTATCTTAAGGTGGATCTTCCTGGCATGTATTTTGTCACAGAAACTGTACAAATTGTAAGTTTAGTGCTAATTTAGGACTAACTGGGTGTATTTTATAAGTTTTTGCTTCTGTTCCATGTAATTGGAGGGGGGGGGGGTTTACTTAAAAGCCATGTAAATCAGTTGTCATTGGTCTGTTTGGAAAGCAGACCTGCAGTAAATGTCTAAACAGGAACACAAGAAAAAGAAAATACTCAATATTGAATATAACACTGAGGTTACTTGGCATTAGACAAGGGTCTCAAGCCAATGCAAAATTTCAAAATTGTCTCTCCGAACAGCCCGCTGCAATATTGCACTGAGTTTTCTCAGCCGTTGTAAGTTCTTACCGGTTGGGTTCATGTTACAAGATTTGAATATATATATTCAGACATTTCTCATGGCATTAAGGCATTTATAATCATTTTCATCAAAGTTTTGTCCCCAAAATATCCTCAAAATGCCATTTTTTACTGAAATTAGGGGGTATAGGTGTGAGAACAGCCAAAATTTCTAGCATGGCTGCTAATAGGACATGATTTAGTGCATTTTAGGATTAAAGTATTCCAAAGACATCTGAGAAGAAGCACTGATGCAAGCCGGTTTCTGGGTTCCATTCTGGAAAGAGGTAAACTTTGCGCTTTTTCACAAAACATGGTTTGTCCGGCTTTCATCGTAGAATCTGGAAGCGATAACTTTTTCGCAAAGTTTAAAGATTCTTTGTCACTGAACATTAATTATGCATGACTATATTATTAGATATGGTCTAAACTTGTGTTTGGCAATTCTTTTGGTGGATCATAGAGAAATTAGGGTTTGGTATAGGTTGCACTACAGTAAATAATTGGTCTTTATGAAAGCTGCACTTGCTTTGGGGAGAGCTTTCAGTACAGAATTGAATATTCTGCTGCTTCTGATTGGATCTGGTGCTAAGCCATTATTTTTCTGAGAAGTATTATTGTTTATTAGAAGAAATATTAGTAGGTATTTGCTATTGTAAAATGCAGTTGATTTAAATTGAACCATAAAATTGTGCTGACTGGCCACTGGAAATGCCTGGATTTATTCGCTGCGGTATGGGTTTGTTGACGCTGGCTGCCAAAAAGGCCAAAATATGCCGCACAGCATACATATTTTTTAGCTTCTTCTGGAAGGTAAATGGTCAGCCTGTCAAATTATATGCCTCATAATGGAAGCATTAGACTTGCTGAAATGTGGTAGAACATGGAATATGCCCCAATTTACATTGTGAGTAAGGGGATTTTTTTTACTGTAGTGCCACCTAAACCGAAAGTAGAAAAATCAGCTCCCCTCTAATGTTTTCATTCATTACATAATATTTTCACACATAATAGGTTCCCTCCAATTCTGTATCTTAAGGTGGATCTTCCTGGCATGTATTTTGTCACAGAAACTGTACAAATTGTAAGTTTAGTGCTAATTTAGGACTAACTGGGTGTATTTTATAAGTTTTTGCTTCTGTTCCATGTAATTGGAGGGGGGGGGGGGGTTTACTTAAAAGCCATGTAAATCAGTTGTCATTGGTCTGTTTGGAAAGCAGACCTGCAGTAAATGTCTAAACAGGAACACAAGAAAAAGAAAATACTCAATATTGAATATAACACTGAGGTTACTTGGCATTAGACAAGGGTCTCAAGCCAATGCAAAATTTCAAAATTGTCTCTCCGAACAGCCCGCTGCAATATTGCACTGAGTTTTCTCAGCCGTTGTAAGTTCTTACCGGTTGGGTTCATGTTACAAGATTTGAATATATATATTCAGACATTTCTCATGGCATTAAGGCATTTATAATCATTTTCATCAAAGTTTTGTCCCCAAAATATCCTCAAAATGCCATTTTTTACTGAAATTAGGGGGTATAGGTGTGAGAACAGCCAAAATTTCTAGCATGGCTGCTAATAGGACATGATTTAGTGCATTTTAGGATTAAAGTATTCCAAAGACATCTGAGAAGAAGCACTGATGCAAGCCGGTTTCTGGGTTCCATTCTGGAAAGAGGTAAACTTTGCGCTTTTTCACAAAACATGGTTTGTCCGGCTTTCATCGTAGAATCTGGAAGCGATAACTTTTTCGCAAAGTTTAAAGATTCTTTGTCACTGAACATTAATTATGCATGACTATATTATTAGATATGGTCTAAACTTGTGTTTGGCAATTCTTTTGGTGGATCATAGAGAAATTAGGGTTTGGTATACCGAAAGTAGAAAAATCAGCTCCCCTCTAATGTTTTCATTCATTACATAATATTTTCACACATAATAGGTTCCCTCCAATTCTGTATCTTAAGGTGGATCTTCCTGGCATGTATTTTGTCACAGAAACTGTACAAATTGTAAGTTTAGTGCTAATTTAGGACTAACTGGGTGTATTTTATAAGTTTTTGCTTCTGTTCCATGTAATTGGAGGGGGGGGGGGTTTACTTAAAAGCCATGTAAATCAGTTGTCATTGGTCTGTTTGGAAAGCAGACCTGCAGTAAATGTCTAAACAGGAACACAAGAAAAAGAAAATACTCAATATTGAATATAACACTGAGGTTACTTGGCATTAGACAAGGGTCTCAAGCCAATGCAAAATTTCAAAATTGTCTCTCCGAACAGCCCGCTGCAATATTGCACTGAGTTTTCTCAGCCGTTGTAAGTTCTTACCGGTTGGGTTCATGTTACAAGATTTGAATATATATATTCAGACATTTCTCATGGCATTAAGGCATTTATAATCATTTTCATCAAAGTTTTGTCCCCAAAATATCCTCAAAATGCCATTTTTTACTGAAATTAGGGGGTATAGGTGTGAGAACAGCCAAAATTTCTAGCATGGCTGCTAATAGGACATGATTTAGTGCATTTTAGGATTAAAGTATTCCAAAGACATCTGAGAAGAAGCACTGATGCAAGCCGGTTTCTGGGTTCCATTCTGGAAAGAGGTAAACTTTGCGCTTTTTCACAAAACATGGTTTGTCCGGCTTTCATCGTAGAATCTGGAAGCGATAACTTTTTCGCAAAGTTTAAAGATTCTTTGTCACTGAACATTAATTATGCATGACTATATTATTAGATATGGTCTAAACTTGTGTTTGGCAATTCTTTTGGTGGATCATAGAGAAATTAGGGTTTGGTATAGGTTGCACTACAGTAAATAATTGGTCTTTATGAAAGCTGCACTTGCTTTGGGGAGAGCTTTCAGTACAGAATTGAATATTCTGCTGCTTCTGATTGGATCTGGTGCTAAGCCATTATTTTTCTGAGAAGTATTATTGTTTATTAGAAGAAATATTAGTAGGTATTTGCTATTGTAAAATGCAGTTGATTTAAATTGAACCATAAAATTGTGCTGACTGGCCACTGGAAATGCCTGGATTTATTCGCTGCGGTATGGGTTTGTTGACGCTGGCTGCCAAAAAGGCCAAAATATGCCGCACAGCATACATATTTTTTAGCTTCTTCTGGAAGGTAAATGGTCAGCCTGTCAAATTATATGCCTCATAATGGAAGCATTAGACTTGCTGAAATGTGGTAGAACATGGAATATGCCCCAATTTACATTGTGAGTAAGGGGATTTTTTTTACTGTAGTGCCACCTAAACCGAAAGTAGAAAAATCAGCTCCCCTCTAATGTTTTCATTCATTACATAATATTTTCACACATAATAGGTTCCCTCCAATTCTGTATCTTAAGGTGGATCTTCCTGGCATGTATTTTGTCACAGAAACTGTACAAATTGTAAGTTTAGTGCTAATTTAGGACTAACTGGGTGTATTTTATAAGTTTTTGCTTCTGTTCCATGTAATTGGAGGGGGGGGGGGGGGTTTACTTAAAAGCCATGTAAATCAGTTGTCATTGGTCTGTTTGGAAAGCAGACCTGCAGTAAATGTCTAAACAGGAACACAAGAAAAAGAAAATACTCAATATTGAATATAACACTGAGGTTACTTGGCATTAGACAAGGGTCTCAAGCCAATGCAAAATTTCAAAATTGTCTCTCCGAACAGCCCGCTGCAATATTGCACTGAGTTTTCTCAGCCGTTGTAAGTTCTTACCGGTTGGGTTCATGTTACAAGATTTGAATATATATATTCAGACATTTCTCATGGCATTAAGGCATTTATAATCATTTTCATCAAAGTTTTGTCCCCAAAATATCCTCAAAATGCCATTTTTTACTGAAATTAGGGGGTATAGGTGTGAGAACAGCCAAAATTTCTAGCATGGCTGCTAATAGGACATGATTTAGTGCATTTTAGGATTAAAGTATTCCAAAGACATCTGAGAAGAAGCACTGATGCAAGCCGGTTTCTGGGTTCCATTCTGGAAAGAGGTAAACTTTGCGCTTTTTCACAAAACATGGTTTGTCCGGCTTTCATCGTAGAATCTGGAAGCGATAACTTTTTCGCAAAGTTTAAAGATTCTTTGTCACTGAACATTAATTATGCATGACTATATTATTAGATATGGTCTAAACTTGTGTTTGGCAATTCTTTTGGTGGATCATAGAGAAATTAGGGTTTGGTATACCGAAAGTAGAAAAATCAGCTCCCCTCTAATGTTTTCATTCATTACATAATATTTTCACACATAATAGGTTCCCTCCAATTCTGTATCTTAAGGTGGATCTTCCTGGCATGTATTTTGTCACAGAAACTGTACAAATTGTAAGTTTAGTGCTAATTTAGGACTAACTGGGTGTATTTTATAAGTTTTTGCTTCTGTTCCATGTAATTGGAGGGGGGGGGGGTTTACTTAAAAGCCATGTAAATCAGTTGTCATTGGTCTGTTTGGAAAGCAGACCTGCAGTAAATGTCTAAACAGGAACACAAGAAAAAGAAAATACTCAATATTGAATATAACACTGAGGTTACTTGGCATTAGACAAGGGTCTCAAGCCAATGCAAAATTTCAAAATTGTCTCTCCGAACAGCCCGCTGCAATATTGCACTGAGTTTTCTCAGCCGTTGTAAGTTCTTACCGGTTGGGTTCATGTTACAAGATTTGAATATATATATTCAGACATTTCTCATGGCATTAAGGCATTTATAATCATTTTCATCAAAGTTTTGTCCCCAAAATATCCTCAAAATGCCATTTTTTACTGAAATTAGGGGGTATAGGTGTGAGAACAGCCAAAATTTCTAGCATGGCTGCTAATAGGACATGATTTAGTGCATTTTAGGATTAAAGTATTCCAAAGACATCTGAGAAGAAGCACTGATGCAAGCCGGTTTCTGGGTTCCATTCTGGAAAGAGGTAAACTTTGCGCTTTTTCACAAAACATGGTTTGTCCGGCTTTCATCGTAGAATCTGGAAGCGATAACTTTTTCGCAAAGTTTAAAGATTCTTTGTCACTGAACATTAATTATGCATGACTATATTATTAGATATGGTCTAAACTTGTGTTTGGCAATTCTTTTGGTGGATCATAGAGAAATTAGGGTTTGGTATAGGTTGCACTACAGTAAATAATTGGTCTTTATGAAAGCTGCACTTGCTTTGGGGAGAGCTTTCAGTACAGAATTGAATATTCTGCTGCTTCTGATTGGATCTGGTGCTAAGCCATTATTTTTCTGAGAAGTATTATTGTTTATTAGAAGAAATATTAGTAGGTATTTGCTATTGTAAAATGCAGTTGATTTAAATTGAACCATAAAATTGTGCTGACTGGCCACTGGAAATGCCTGGATTTATTCGCTGCGGTATGGGTTTGTTGACGCTGGCTGCCAAAAAGGCCAAAATATGCCGCACAGCATACATATTTTTTAGCTTCTTCTGGAAGGTAAATGGTCAGCCTGTCAAATTATATGCCTCATAATGGAAGCATTAGACTTGCTGAAATGTGGTAGAACATGGAATATGCCCCAATTTACATTGTGAGTAAGGGGATTTTTTTTACTGTAGTGCCACCTAAACCGAAAGTAGAAAAATCAGCTCCCCTCTAATGTTTTCATTCATTACATAATATTTTCACACATAATAGGTTCCCTCCAATTCTGTATCTTAAGGTGGATCTTCCTGGCATGTATTTTGTCACAGAAACTGTACAAATTGTAAGTTTAGTGCTAATTTAGGACTAACTGGGTGTATTTTATAAGTTTTTGCTTCTGTTCCATGTAATTGGAGGGGGGGGGGGGGGTTTACTTAAAAGCCATGTAAATCAGTTGTCATTGGTCTGTTTGGAAAGCAGACCTGCAGTAAATGTCTAAACAGGAACACAAGAAAAAGAAAATACTCAATATTGAATATAACACTGAGGTTACTTGGCATTAGACAAGGGTCTCAAGCCAATGCAAAATTTCAAAATTGTCTCTCCGAACAGCCCGCTGCAATATTGCACTGAGTTTTCTCAGCCGTTGTAA
This sequence comes from Lucinisca nassula, assembly GCA_963580285.1. Taxonomy (NCBI): domain Eukaryota; kingdom Metazoa; phylum Mollusca; class Bivalvia; order Lucinida; family Lucinidae; genus Lucinisca; species Lucinisca nassula. The sequence continues at coordinate 202,346 of CAUZLF010000336.1, read as the reverse complement.
GTTCTTACCGGTTGGGTTCATGTTACAAGATTTGAATATATATATTCAGACATTTCTCATGGCATTAAGGCATTTATAATCATTTTCATCAAAGTTTTGTCCCCAAAATATCCTCAAAATGCCATTTTTTACTGAAATTAGGGGGTATAGGTGTGAGAACAGCCAAAATTTCTAGCATGGCTGCTAATAGGACATGATTTAGTGCATTTTAGGATTAAAGTATTCCAAAGACATCTGAGAAGAAGCACTGATGCAAGCCGGTTTCTGGGTTCCATTCTGGAAAGAGGTAAACTTTGCGCTTTTTCACAAAACATGGTTTGTCCGGCTTTCATCGTAGAATCTGGAAGCGATAACTTTTTCGCAAAGTTTAAAGATTCTTTGTCACTGAACATTAATTATGCATGACTATATTATTAGATATGGTCTAAACTTGTGTTTGGCAATTCTTTTGGTGGATCATAGAGAAATTAGGGTTTGGTATACCGAAAGTAGAAAAATCAGCTCCCCTCTAATGTTTTCATTCATTACATAATATTTTCACACATAATAGGTTCCCTCCAATTCTGTATCTTAAGGTGGATCTTCCTGGCATGTATTTTGTCACAGAAACTGTACAAATTGTAAGTTTAGTGCTAATTTAGGACTAACTGGGTGTATTTTATAAGTTTTTGCTTCTGTTCCATGTAATTGGAGGGGGGGGGGGTTTACTTAAAAGCCATGTAAATCAGTTGTCATTGGTCTGTTTGGAAAGCAGACCTGCAGTAAATGTCTAAACAGGAACACAAGAAAAAGAAAATACTCAATATTGAATATAACACTGAGGTTACTTGGCATTAGACAAGGGTCTCAAGCCAATGCAAAATTTCAAAATTGTCTCTCCGAACAGCCCGCTGCAATATTGCACTGAGTTTTCTCAGCCGTTGTAAGTTCTTACCGGTTGGGTTCATGTTACAAGATTTGAATATATATATTCAGACATTTCTCATGGCATTAAGGCATTTATAATCATTTTCATCAAAGTTTTGTCCCCAAAATATCCTCAAAATGCCATTTTTTACTGAAATTAGGGGGTATAGGTGTGAGAACAGCCAAAATTTCTAGCATGGCTGCTAATAGGACATGATTTAGTGCATTTTAGGATTAAAGTATTCCAAAGACATCTGAGAAGAAGCACTGATGCAAGCCGGTTTCTGGGTTCCATTCTGGAAAGAGGTAAACTTTGCGCTTTTTCACAAAACATGGTTTGTCCGGCTTTCATCGTAGAATCTGGAAGCGATAACTTTTTCGCAAAGTTTAAAGATTCTTTGTCACTGAACATTAATTATGCATGACTATATTATTAGATATGGTCTAAACTTGTGTTTGGCAATTCTTTTGGTGGATCATAGAGAAATTAGGGTTTGGTATAGGTTGCACTACAGTAAATAATTGGTCTTTATGAAAGCTGCACTTGCTTTGGGGAGAGCTTTCAGTACAGAATTGAATATTCTGCTGCTTCTGATTGGATCTGGTGCTAAGCCATTATTTTTCTGAGAAGTATTATTGTTTATTAGAAGAAATATTAGTAGGTATTTGCTATTGTAAAATGCAGTTGATTTAAATTGAACCATAAAATTGTGCTGACTGGCCACTGGAAATGCCTGGATTTATTCGCTGCGGTATGGGTTTGTTGACGCTGGCTGCCAAAAAGGCCAAAATATGCCGCACAGCATACATATTTTTTAGCTTCTTCTGGAAGGTAAATGGTCAGCCTGTCAAATTATATGCCTCATAATGGAAGCATTAGACTTGCTGAAATGTGGTAGAACATGGAATATGCCCCAATTTACATTGTGAGTAAGGGGATTTTTTTTACTGTAGTGCCACCTAAACCGAAAGTAGAAAAATCAGCTCCCCTCTAATGTTTTCATTCATTACATAATATTTTCACACATAATAGGTTCCCTCCAATTCTGTATCTTAAGGTGGATCTTCCTGGCATGTATTTTGTCACAGAAACTGTACAAATTGTAAGTTTAGTGCTAATTTAGGACTAACTGGGTGTATTTTATAAGTTTTTGCTTCTGTTCCATGTAATTGGAGGGGGGGGGGGGGGTTTACTTAAAAGCCATGTAAATCAGTTGTCATTGGTCTGTTTGGAAAGCAGACCTGCAGTAAATGTCTAAACAGGAACACAAGAAAAAGAAAATACTCAATATTGAATATAACACTGAGGTTACTTGGCATTAGACAAGGGTCTCAAGCCAATGCAAAATTTCAAAATTGTCTCTCCGAACAGCCCGCTGCAATATTGCACTGAGTTTTCTCAGCCGTTGTAAGTTCTTACCGGTTGGGTTCATGTTACAAGATTTGAATATATATATTCAGACATTTCTCATGGCATTAAGGCATTTATAATCATTTTCATCAAAGTTTTGTCCCCAAAATATCCTCAAAATGCCATTTTTTACTGAAATTAGGGGGTATAGGTGTGAGAACAGCCAAAATTTCTAGCATGGCTGCTAATAGGACATGATTTAGTGCATTTTAGGATTAAAGTATTCCAAAGACATCTGAGAAGAAGCACTGATGCAAGCCGGTTTCTGGGTTCCATTCTGGAAAGAGGTAAACTTTGCGCTTTTTCACAAAACATGGTTTGTCCGGCTTTCATCGTAGAATCTGGAAGCGATAACTTTTTCGCAAAGTTTAAAGATTCTTTGTCACTGAACATTAATTATGCATGACTATATTATTAGATATGGTCTAAACTTGTGTTTGGCAATTCTTTTGGTGGATCATAGAGAAATTAGGGTTTGGTATACCGAAAGTAGAAAAATCAGCTCCCCTCTAATGTTTTCATTCATTACATAATATTTTCACACATAATAGGTTCCCTCCAATTCTGTATCTTAAGGTGGATCTTCCTGGCATGTATTTTGTCACAGAAACTGTACAAATTGTAAGTTTAGTGCTAATTTAGGACTAACTGGGTGTATTTTATAAGTTTTTGCTTCTGTTCCATGTAATTGGAGGGGGGGGGGGTTTACTTAAAAGCCATGTAAATCAGTTGTCATTGGTCTGTTTGGAAAGCAGACCTGCAGTAAATGTCTAAACAGGAACACAAGAAAAAGAAAATACTCAATATTGAATATAACACTGAGGTTACTTGGCATTAGACAAGGGTCTCAAGCCAATGCAAAATTTCAAAATTGTCTCTCCGAACAGCCCGCTGCAATATTGCACTGAGTTTTCTCAGCCGTTGTAAGTTCTTACCGGTTGGGTTCATGTTACAAGATTTGAATATATATATTCAGACATTTCTCATGGCATTAAGGCATTTATAATCATTTTCATCAAAGTTTTGTCCCCAAAATATCCTCAAAATGCCATTTTTTACTGAAATTAGGGGGTATAGGTGTGAGAACAGCCAAAATTTCTAGCATGGCTGCTAATAGGACATGATTTAGTGCATTTTAGGATTAAAGTATTCCAAAGACATCTGAGAAGAAGCACTGATGCAAGCCGGTTTCTGGGTTCCATTCTGGAAAGAGGTAAACTTTGCGCTTTTTCACAAAACATGGTTTGTCCGGCTTTCATCGTAGAATCTGGAAGCGATAACTTTTTCGCAAAGTTTAAAGATTCTTTGTCACTGAACATTAATTATGCATGACTATATTATTAGATATGGTCTAAACTTGTGTTTGGCAATTCTTTTGGTGGATCATAGAGAAATTAGGGTTTGGTATAGGTTGCACTACAGTAAATAATTGGTCTTTATGAAAGCTGCACTTGCTTTGGGGAGAGCTTTCAGTACAGAATTGAATATTCTGCTGCTTCTGATTGGATCTGGTGCTAAGCCATTATTTTTCTGAGAAGTATTATTGTTTATTAGAAGAAATATTAGTAGGTATTTGCTATTGTAAAATGCAGTTGATTTAAATTGAACCATAAAATTGTGCTGACTGGCCACTGGAAATGCCTGGATTTATTCGCTGCGGTATGGGTTTGTTGACGCTGGCTGCCAAAAAGGCCAAAATATGCCGCACAGCATACATATTTTTTAGCTTCTTCTGGAAGGTAAATGGTCAGCCTGTCAAATTATATGCCTCATAATGGAAGCATTAGACTTGCTGAAATGTGGTAGAACATGGAATATGCCCCAATTTACATTGTGAGTAAGGGGATTTTTTTTACTGTAGTGCCACCTAAACCGAAAGTAGAAAAATCAGCTCCCCTCTAATGTTTTCATTCATTACATAATATTTTCACACATAATAGGTTCCCTCCAATTCTGTATCTTAAGGTGGATCTTCCTGGCATGTATTTTGTCACAGAAACTGTACAAATTGTAAGTTTAGTGCTAATTTAGGACTAACTGGGTGTATTTTATAAGTTTTTGCTTCTGTTCCATGTAATTGGAGGGGGGGGGGGGGTTTACTTAAAAGCCATGTAAATCAGTTGTCATTGGTCTGTTTGGAAAGCAGACCTGCAGTAAATGTCTAAACAGGAACACAAGAAAAAGAAAATACTCAATATTGAATATAACACTGAGGTTACTTGGCATTAGACAAGGGTCTCAAGCCAATGCAAAATTTCAAAATTGTCTCTCCGAACAGCCCGCTGCAATATTGCACTGAGTTTTCTCAGCCGTTGTAAGTTCTTACCGGTTGGGTTCATGTTACAAGATTTGAATATATATATTCAGACATTTCTCATGGCATTAAGGCATTTATAATCATTTTCATCAAAGTTTTGTCCCCAAAATATCCTCAAAATGCCATTTTTTACTGAAATTAGGGGGTATAGGTGTGAGAACAGCCAAAATTTCTAGCATGGCTGCTAATAGGACATGATTTAGTGCATTTTAGGATTAAAGTATTCCAAAGACATCTGAGAAGAAGCACTGATGCAAGCCGGTTTCTGGGTTCCATTCTGGAAAGAGGTAAACTTTGCGCTTTTTCACAAAACATGGTTTGTCCGGCTTTCATCGTAGAATCTGGAAGCGATAACTTTTTCGCAAAGTTTAAAGATTCTTTGTCACTGAACATTAATTATGCATGACTATATTATTAGATATGGTCTAAACTTGTGTTTGGCAATTCTTTTGGTGGATCATAGAGAAATTAGGGTTTGGTATACCGAAAGTAGAAAAATCAGCTCCCCTCTAATGTTTTCATTCATTACATAATATTTTCACACATAATAGGTTCCCTCCAATTCTGTATCTTAAGGTGGATCTTCCTGGCATGTATTTTGTCACAGAAACTGTACAAATTGTAAGTTTAGTGCTAATTTAGGACTAACTGGGTGTATTTTATAAGTTTTTGCTTCTGTTCCATGTAATTGGAGGGGGGGGGGGTTTACTTAAAAGCCATGTAAATCAGTTGTCATTGGTCTGTTTGGAAAGCAGACCTGCAGTAAATGTCTAAACAGGAACACAAGAAAAAGAAAATACTCAATATTGAATATAACACTGAGGTTACTTGGCATTAGACAAGGGTCTCAAGCCAATGCAAAATTTCAAAATTGTCTCTCCGAACAGCCCGCTGCAATATTGCACTGAGTTTTCTCAGCCGTTGTAAGTTCTTACCGGTTGGGTTCATGTTACAAGATTTGAATATATATATTCAGACATTTCTCATGGCATTAAGGCATTTATAATCATTTTCATCAAAGTTTTGTCCCCAAAATATCCTCAAAATGCCATTTTTTACTGAAATTAGGGGGTATAGGTGTGAGAACAGCCAAAATTTCTAGCATGGCTGCTAATAGGACATGATTTAGTGCATTTTAGGATTAAAGTATTCCAAAGACATCTGAGAAGAAGCACTGATGCAAGCCGGTTTCTGGGTTCCATTCTGGAAAGAGGTAAACTTTGCGCTTTTTCACAAAACATGGTTTGTCCGGCTTTCATCGTAGAATCTGGAAGCGATAACTTTTTCGCAAAGTTTAAAGATTCTTTGTCACTGAACATTAATTATGCATGACTATATTATTAGATATGGTCTAAACTTGTGTTTGGCAATTCTTTTGGTGGATCATAGAGAAATTAGGGTTTGGTATAGGTTGCACTACAGTAAATAATTGGTCTTTATGAAAGCTGCACTTGCTTTGGGGAGAGCTTTCAGTACAGAATTGAATATTCTGCTGCTTCTGATTGGATCTGGTGCTAAGCCATTATTTTTCTGAGAAGTATTATTGTTTATTAGAAGAAATATTAGTAGGTATTTGCTATTGTAAAATGCAGTTGATTTAAATTGAACCATAAAATTGTGCTGACTGGCCACTGGAAATGCCTGGATTTATTCGCTGCGGTATGGGTTTGTTGACGCTGGCTGCCAAAAAGGCCAAAATATGCCGCACAGCATACATATTTTTTAGCTTCTTCTGGAAGGTAAATGGTCAGCCTGTCAAATTATATGCCTCATAATGGAAGCATTAGACTTGCTGAAATGTGGTAGAACATGGAATATGCCCCAATTTACATTGTGAGTAAGGGGATTTTTTTTACTGTAGTGCCACCTAAACCGAAAGTAGAAAAATCAGCTCCCCTCTAATGTTTTCATTCATTACATAATATTTTCACACATAATAGGTTCCCTCCAATTCTGTATCTTAAGGTGGATCTTCCTGGCATGTATTTTGTCACAGAAACTGTACAAATTGTAAGTTTAGTGCTAATTTAGGACTAACTGGGTGTATTTTATAAGTTTTTGCTTCTGTTCCATGTAATTGGAGGGGGGGGGGGTTTACTTAAAAGCCATGTAAATCAGTTGTCATTGGTCTGTTTGGAAAGCAGACCTGCAGTAAATGTCTAAACAGGAACACAAGAAAAAGAAAATACTCAATATTGAATATAACACTGAGGTTACTTGGCATTAGACAAGGGTCTCAAGCCAATGCAAAATTTCAAAATTGTCTCTCCGAACAGCCCGCTGCAATATTGCACTGAGTTTTCTCAGCCGTTGTAAGTTCTTACCGGTTGGGTTCATGTTACAAGATTTGAATATATATATTCAGACATTTCTCATGGCATTAAGGCATTTATAATCATTTTCATCAAAGTTTTGTCCCCAAAATATCCTCAAAATGCCATTTTTTACTGAAATTAGGGGGTATAGGTGTGAGAACAGCCAAAATTTCTAGCATGGCTGCTAATAGGACATGATTTAGTGCATTTTAGGATTAAAGTATTCCAAAGACATCTGAGAAGAAGCACTGATGCAAGCCGGTTTCTGGGTTCCATTCTGGAAAGAGGTAAACTTTGCGCTTTTTCACAAAACATGGTTTGTCCGGCTTTCATCGTAGAATCTGGAAGCGATAACTTTTTCGCAAAGTTTAAAGATTCTTTGTCACTGAACATTAATTATGCATGACTATATTATTAGATATGGTCTAAACTTGTGTTTGGCAATTCTTTTGGTGGATCATAGAGAAATTAGGGTTTGGTATAGGTTGCACTACAGTAAATAATTGGTCTTTATGAAAGCTGCACTTGCTTTGGGGAGAGCTTTCAGTACAGAATTGAATATTCTGCTGCTTCTGATTGGATCTGGTGCTAAGCCATTATTTTTCTGAGAAGTATTATTGTTTATTAGAAGAAATATTAGTAGGTATTTGCTATTGTAAAATGCAGTTGATTTAAATTGAACCATAAAATTGTGCTGACTGGCCACTGGAAATGCCTGGATTTATTCGCTGCGGTATGGGTTTGTTGACGCTGGCTGCCAAAAAGGCCAAAATATGCCGCACAGCATACATATTTTTTAGCTTCTTCTGGAAGGTAAATGGTCAGCCTGTCAAATTATATGCCTCATAATGGAAGCATTAGACTTGCTGAAATGTGGTAGAACATGGAATATGCCCCAATTTACATTGTGAGTAAGGGGATTTTTTTTACTGTAGTGCCACCTAAACCGAAAGTAGAAAAATCAGCTCCCCTCTAATGTTTTCATTCATTACATAATATTTTCACACATAATAGGTTCCCTCCAATTCTGTATCTTAAGGTGGATCTTCCTGGCATGTATTTTGTCACAGAAACTGTACAAATTGTAAGTTTAGTGCTAATTTAGGACTAACTGGGTGTATTTTATAAGTTTTTGCTTCTGTTCCATGTAATTGGAGGGGGGGGGGGGGTTTACTTAAAAGCCATGTAAATCAGTTGTCATTGGTCTGTTTGGAAAGCAGACCTGCAGTAAATGTCTAAACAGGAACACAAGAAAAAGAAAATACTCAATATTGAATATAACACTGAGGTTACTTGGCATTAGACAAGGGTCTCAAGCCAATGCAAAATTTCAAAATTGTCTCTCCGAACAGCCCGCTGCAATATTGCACTGAGTTTTCTCAGCCGTTGTAAGTTCTTACCGGTTGGGTTCATGTTACAAGATTTGAATATATATATTCAGACATTTCTCATGGCATTGGCATTTATAATCATTTTCATCAAAGTTTTGTCCCCAAAATATCCTCAAAATGCCATTTTTTACTGAAATTAGGGGGTATAGGTGTGAGAACAGCCAAAATTTCTAGCATGGCTGCTAATAGGACATGATTTAGTGCATTTTAGGATTAAAGTATTCCAAAGACATCTGAGAAGAAGCACTGATGCAAGCCGGTTTCTGGGTTCCATTCTGGAAAGAGGTAAACTTTGCGCTTTTTCACAAAACATGGTTTGTCCGGCTTTCATCGTAGAATCTGGAAGCGATAACTTTTTCGCAAAGTTTAAAGATTCTTTGTCACTGAACATTAATTATGCATGACTATATTATTAGATATGGTCTAAACTTGTGTTTGGCAATTCTTTTGGTGGATCATAGAGAAATTAGGGTTTGGTATAGGTTGCACTACAGTAAATAATTGGTCTTTATGAAAGCTGCACTTGCTTTGGGGAGAGCTTTCAGTACAGAATTGAATATTCTGCTGCTTCTGATTGGATCTGGTGCTAAGCCATTATTTTTCTGAGAAGTATTATTGTTTATTAGAAGAAATATTAGTAGGTATTTGCTATTGTAAAATGCAGTTGATTTAAATTGAACCATAAAATTGTGCTGACTGGCCACTGGAAATGCCTGGATTTATTCGCTGCGGTATGGGTTTGTTGACGCTGGCTGCCAAAAAGGCCAAAATATGCCGCACAGCATACATATTTTTTAGCTTCTTCTGGAAGGTAAATGGTCAGCCTGTCAAATTATATGCCTCATAATGGAAGCATTAGACTTGCTGAAATGTGGTAGAACATGGAATATGCCCCAATTTACATTGTGAGTAAGGGGATTTTTTTTACTGTAGTGCCACCTTCACAGCTTTAGTCATCACCTGATTAATCAGCTAATTAGTGTAGCAATTAATTCCTATTCAGAGCTTATTGATTTAGATGATTTTTTGATACCCACGTGTGGTCGGAATCAGCTCTGCATAGAAGCATCATGCATTCCAATATATTTCTCTAAGACTAATCCCCAATGACCAGGGGCACCTCCTGTTGTTAAAAAGTAGTCAAACATGTTGCCATACACCAAGTAGGACAAGAAATAAACTAGAATTTTATTTATTTAATAAGCATATATATATAATTATTATCAAACAACAATAATAATATAAAACAGGCAAATAAAGTATCAATGTACAGCTTAATAAGCATTATAACTATTGTGGGCCGAGTTTGCTATGTGCCGAGTTTGTAGGGGCCGAGTTGGTTATGTGCCGAGTTGGCTATGTGCCGAGTTTGCAATGTGCCGAGTTGTCCCGGCACCATGGGAACTATGGGTAGATCGTATCAATCCCTAATCGTTGCATTCACTTCTTTCTATCTCAGAATTGTTACTGGTGACACGTCACGTGACATTCATACACCAGGACCTGTGATATGTATAGTCCATTGCTCTAACCAAAGAGGTAAACTTAGCTACACAACCCTCAGCACCATCAGCTTTTCCATAAAAAAGAGGCAGGGCTCTTGCTCGTAATTATCGCCCGGTGTCACTGACCTGTGTTCTATGTAAATTGCTTGAACACACAGTCTGTTCAAACATCACGGCCCGTTTGGATGAACATAACTTTTGTTAGACAACATGCATTTAGGAAAAGGCATAGAACTTTGCGAAACTCAGTTGAGCACGGTTTTTAATGATTGGGCAAAAATCTTGGACAAAGTGGGGCAGGTGTACACATTTATACTGGACTTCGAGAAGGCTTTTGACACCCCACCTTATGAAATACTTAATTCGAAATTATTTGGTTATGGAATTCTGGTGTGTGTGTTGGGGGGGGGGGGGACTCTCAAATGGATAGATTCCTTCCTTTGCTACAGAAAACTACGTGTTGTTGTTAATGGAGAATCTTCAGTATGGGCGTCAGTTTTACCTGGGGTCCCACTAGGGGGTTGGGGCTGTTCTCGGTCCGCTGCTATTCTTCCTTTACATTAATCATATTTCCACTTACAATGACTCACAAATAAGACTTTTCGCAGACGACTGTATTTGCTATCGGGAAATCAAAGATACAGAGGAATCAATGACACTTCAGAAGGATATAGATAGATTAGGATGTTTGGCACGAAAATCGGGCGTGAGATTTCAGCCCGTTAAGGGCAATATTATGCAGATAACGAGGAAGAGAACAAATAAAATTGAGGTTTCATAGACCTTAGAAGGAACGATCCTCGAAAATGTAAATTCCATTAAATACCTTGGTGTGCCAATCACACACGATTTGAAATGGAATACACACATTTATCTATCTATCTATACATCCTGCAACACCCTCTCGCGAGGATTATGTGCAGCTGCGAGCGCCAGAAAAAAGAAAAGTGTAATAGAAGAAAAAGTATTAGATTTTAGGAGAATTGAAAGTAAAAACAGTGTTAGTAAAACGTAAAATCGTTCGTCGATATATAAAGATTGGGTACAACATCAATATTATAAAACAGACTGCATGCATGGTGGTTTAACCCAATCACGGTTGGCAACTTTGCTTCCCTCTTTGATTGCACATCGGTGGGTCGGGCTTAATATTATATGACGGTTCCAGCGTAAAAACATAATTGGAATTTTATTTTATTTTAGTATTCTTTATGTTGGTTGGCGCCTGATGCTCTGTCTTTGGTCGGGCCCCTCGGAGTCTAACTGTTGGTTTTCTTTTGCTCCAGCAATTCTGTTGTTGTAAGCTGTCGAGTCCTCAACCTTGTTTCATCTCTGTAGTTTTTTTATTTGTATGTTCTCGGGGATGTTACACTGATGAGTTAGGAAGCCTTCATGCGGACTAAACAAAATTAGTGTATACCGCGACAAAGGTAAGGGCGAGGATTTTGGCCATGTAAAATCGATTTAAGCCCCCCAGTGGAATTCTTTCCATTGACCGTTCCAAAGCGGTTCTTCTGTGGCGGTTTATTTATGTTGTTGTTTGTTACTACTTACTGTGTGTATCACTTGTGTCTTTTTGTTTTGGATGGCCATTTGGCCATTTTGTGGGAAAGTAACTGTCCTTATGGCCATCCTTTGTTTAGGTTTCCTTTATGGTCTGGTCGCTTCATATTTGTGTTTCTTTCCATTTGGTGTCTTTGATGGGTAGAGTAAGTTAGTTAATTGTATCGATTCCTGATCTATGTTATACTTCTACTTAGTAAAGTAGAGATTAAAAGCAGATAAAAACAATGTTTCATGGTTCATGGCATTGAATGATGGAGGGCGCATATGGTCGATCTGAAAGAATCCAGATCGGAGCACACAACAGCATGAGGAGGAAGGTGATTCTATTGTACCACAGCCAAAGGAAAGAAACTGTATTTATAGTAACTGACAGTAGTAGGTATTTGAATGTAGTGCATAGTATGCATGTTTTTGGTAGTTCTGATTGGATGTCGGTTGTATGTAGGGAGCGGAATCTCCACAAGGCCATATACTATCTTGTAGAATAATAGGAGGCGAGTATTTGCCCGTCTCTGTTCCAATGATCACCATCCCAGGGTATTAAGTAGAAGTAAATCAAAGATCAGGAATTGATACAATTAACTTACTCCACCCATCAAAGACACCAAAGGGAAAGAAATACAAACATTAAGCGACCAGACCATAATGGAAACCTAAACAAAGGAAGGCCATAAGGACAGTTACTTTCTCACAAAATGGCCATATGGCCATCCAAAATTAAAAGACACAAGTGATACACACAGTAAGTAACAAACAACAACATAAATAAATCGCCACAGAAGAGCCGCCCTGGAACGGTCAGTGGAAGATTTCCACTGGGGGGCTTAAATCGATTTTACGTGGCCACAATCCTCGCCCTTACTTCCGTCGCGATTTAGACAAATAATATGTCAGTCAGCATGAAGGCCTCCTAACTCATCAGTGCAACATCTCCGTGAACATAAAAATCAAAGAACCACAGAGGTGAGACAACGGTAAGCATCTGTGTCACACTTCTATATGAAGAGTAGTCATGTTTAACCAACCTAACTGCTCTTCTTTGTACTTGTTCAACCTTGTTTATATTTGACTGGGTATATGGGCTCCACACAGGGGAGGCATACTCAAGCTGGGCCTAACAAGGGTATTATTGTCGCAGAGTTTCTTCCAAACTGCCACAACACACGTAAACTGTAGCCGATCCAAAAAAACACAAGATTTTTGATTTTTTATTTTTATTTGCATCAAAATTAATTTCCTGCTTTTCTTTGTATTTTACCATACTATCCCATTAAAATTACTGGGGCTTTATATAGTGCCGTGAAGCTCCGCCATTAGCACGGGAATCCTGACAAACCTGAGATTTTGACAGGCTCCGCTGTGTTCACGGGTTGCACAACACATCCGTGAGTACTACATGCTCCGCCGTTAGCACGGCCTGCATGGAATACCCACGGGTATGCTAACTCCGCCGTGAACACGGACAACATACAAAAACACGAGTTGATCTGAAAAACAACATTTGAAACGTGTTTATTGACCAGCTGGCCTTCGATATTTAGAATAATAAAAAAATAAATAAATAATCGCGAGCTTCGCGACACTGCCCCTCAAAAAGAATATGAATAGCGGTTAATTAAAATGCTCAAAGTAATCTCTTTCCATGCTTGTTGTAGTACGGACAACCTGTCCCCTTAGAATATCTAAATGTCTGGTGACCGTGAACATAAATGTTTGTGTCATTGTTTTTAATTCTGATCGCTCAACAGCATACTCATTTTCATCCCCACTGCTAATAATGATAATGTCATGATCACTGTCATTAGAATTGACGTCATATTCTTCACTGAAGTCAGCACTCCAGTTGCCATTGCTTTCACCGCCCTCATCTGAAACGTATTCATCACTGTCATATTTTTCATAAGCATGTTCAAAATCGTCCACCACTGAACTAGTCCCTGAACCATCAGAACTCATCGCGCTATATCTCGAAACATTGCCACTCACCGTATCACCATACATCGCCGCATCATCGCCCAACACAAAATCATCGCCAATCAACTTATCATTGCCAAGCGCCGCATTATCACCAATCACCGAATTATCGCCAATTAACGTATCATCGCCAAGCACCGCATTACCAGCAATAACCGTATTATCGCCCAACAACGTATCACCACCAAGCACCGCATTACCACCAATCACCGTATTATCGCCCAACAACGTATCACCGCCGAGCACCGCATTACCACCAATCACCGTATTATCGCCCAACAACGTATCACCGCCAAGCACCGCATTACCACCAATCACCGTATTATCGCCCAACAACGTATCACCGCCAAGCACCGCATTACCACCAATCACCGTATTATCGCCCAACAACGTATCACCGCCAAGCACCGCATTACCACCAATCACCGTATTATCGCCCAACAACGTATCACCGCCAAGCACCGCATTACCACCAATCACCGTATTATCGCCCAACAACGTATCACCGCCAAGCACCGCATTACCACCAATCACCGTATTATCGCCCAACAACGTATCACCGCCAAGCACCGCATTACCACCAATCCCCGAATTATCACCTATCAACGTATCATCGCCAAGCACCGCATTACCACCAATCCCCGAATTATCGCCTATCAACGTATCATCGCCATGCACCGCATTACCACCAATCACCGTATTATCGACCATCAACGTATCACCGCCAAGCACCGCATTACCACCAATCACCGTATTATCGCCCAACAACGTATCACCGCCAAGCACCGCATTACCACCAATCACCGTATTATCGCCCAACAACGTATCACCGCCAAGCACCGCATTACCACCAATCCCCGAATTATCACCTATCAACGTATCATCGCCAAGCACCGCATTACCACCAATCCCCGAATTATCGCCTATCAACGTATCATCGCCATGCACCGCATTACCACCAATCACCGTATTATCGACCATCAACGTATCACCGCCAAGCACCGCATTACCACCAATCACCGTATTATCGCCCAACAACGTATCACCGCCAAGCACCGCATTACCACCAATCACCGTATTATCGCCCAACAACGTATCACCGCCAAGCACCGCATTACCACCAATCACCGTATTATCGTTACGTTCAGTGACGTCATCCACAGGTCCAACTCGTACGTTATCGAGATAGCTCATTTCAAATTCGAAATCAACGATCTGCTCATTATTTCTCCTTATCTGGTCTAGTTCATCAATTAGATCAAATACACTATCGTCATCACTTATATTTTCATAATACCCACTCGTATGAGTATCACCACGTGGAGCACCAACCGCGATTTCTTTTGCTCTAAAGGAGGTGTACCCATGACAAAGAATTAGATGTTTTGACAAATAACTCCTTCGAATGAATTGTGACAAACAACCTGTCTCAACACATTTCCAATGTTCAATATGGCTGTGTATTTCATTTTTGTGTCTTTTGAGATTCCGCTTATAACGGTAGCCTTTTCCGCATGTATCACAAGTATATTTGTTCATGACGACTCTGGAAGAAAATAAATAAACCGACCGTCGAGTATCTTGTGAAATTTAATACACCTCTTTATCAGACAACTTAAGACTGCATGTATGTAATACATCCAAAACCAACTTTCAATGCTGTACACTGAATGAATATATGCACACGTATCTGCACGTGCGATTTTCTACTATATACTACTTTGCTCCGCCAATACACGCGTCGGTAACATACCCACAATGAAATATCTGCACGGACGATATCAAAGGTATGCACATTAAACGACATTATTTTGCTCCGCTTGGACACAAATGCACGGGTTATTTTGCCTTCAAACTGGTTAAGCAACAACACAATATACATTTTTATATTTACATATATGACTTACCATCTGACTTTGACAAAATTACATTTATATTTTTGTTTTGGGTTTTACGGCCCTATCATGATTATTTCCCTTATATCGAGCTGATCGTTAATCAGAGGTGGGCGCAAACCGGAGTTATCAGATTTTTATTTTAGTAATAAGACATAGTATTTACAAATTTACATACACTGATACAAATTGCCACTTTTTATTCTGATAACGCTTGTTTAATTTTCATCTCTGCATGTTGTTTCGCACTTCTCGTCGGTCGTTGGTTCGATTTATTTTTGTTTGGCGAAACTAACTGTTGTTTTTCAGAATTTCCTGGGAAAGCACATATTTCTGCAGATGCCTCAATTGGAAAAAGGAGATTCAGGGGACGTCCTATAACACGACCAGACGCGAGGGACACTTTTGCAGATCGACAAAAACCATCACGACTTTGCACTAAACTGACCACTTTTCCGAATTTCCAGCACCCACGTGGAATATTTTCTTTGATTAAAACGACATCTCCAACACTTGGAGAAATGTCTGACTGAATCCTCCCAGTTTTTAACTTACTCTGGGACCGTTCGCGAAGACTAAGTAAATATTCGTCTCGCCAGATTTTCCAGAACGTATTTAACAGCCTTTGACCTTTCTTCCATGTTTGCAAAAGCCGTTCTGCAGTACTATCATATGGGTTATAGTCCATGTCATTGGTGTCATATTCTAACTGTGGAACACCGATTGTTGGGTTTAATGTTAGGAAATGTCGAGGTGATAGTGCCATTGTCGAGTCGATATCATCTCCGACATACACTAATGGCCTCGCGTTTACTGTAGCCTCTACTTCTTTGAGTACTGTTTGTAGCTGAACCAATGACAATAGTTTGCGATTTAGAGTTTTCCTCAACGCTCTTTTAACAAGACTCACTAGCCTTTCATAGAACCCTCCCATCCAGGGAGCTAACTCTATTATGAACGTCCATTTTATACTACTATTTGACACGTGATCCTGTACTTCGGGACATTTTATCACATGTCTCCAAACTAAATCAAGTGTTTTACTGGCTGTTTTGAATTGTTGCGCGTTATCGCTTAGAATCTCAACAGGAGTGCCCCTTTGTGATATGAATCTTCTAAATCCAAGGAGAAATTCGTCTGCAGTCATATCCTGCAAAAGTTCAAGGTGGATGGCACGTGTAACGAGACAGGTAAACAAACAAACCCACACTTTCTTTTCTCCATCACTTGTTTTGATAAACATTGGTCCCATGTAGTCCAATCCAGTCCTTGAGAAGGCAACTGCTTCTGTAACACGTGTCTTAGGTAAGGGTGCCATTAATGGCATCTTATAAGGACCACCTTCATGGCGTCGACACATTGTACACTTTCTGAGCACTGATCTCACTGTTGCTCTGCCATGTGGTATCCAATATTTGTATCTCAGCTGACTTAAGCACTGCGAGACACCACTATGTAAACTTTGTTTATGAACTTTGAAGATCAGCATATCCGTTATTGGGTCACTCTTAGGTAATAATACAGGACGTCGCGCACTTTCACTGACATCAGCTTGGTCTATCCTACCTTTGCATCGCAAAAGTCCGTCATTGTCAAGATAAAGACCAAGTTGTTTTTTTAGATTGTTTGATTTGCCTGTTGTTATTGCTTCGTATACGTCTTTGAAATTCTTTTTCTGAATGTACAACACCCACATTTTTTCTGCCCTGTCTATCTCTGAACTTGAAAGAGGTCCTTTGTACTTGGAGCCCTTAAGATTGTTAATAAAGCGAAGAGCAAATGCTGTAACTCTTAGCAGCTTTGTTATTGACGAGTACCTTTCACTCTTAATACCAAATGGTGTACTTTCTGCCGAAAAGTACGACGCTGAATCTTGAATTTCATTAGTGTTGACAAGCAATTCTGTTTCCTTAACAAACTTCGGTCGTTTTATTTCTGACTCGAAATCAACATTTACACGATCTTCTTCATTGTATGCAAATCGTGGCCATTCGCTCTGAGACTGTTTTAGCCATTGTGGTCCATGCCACCAGAGGTCACTTTTCACAAGCTTTTGTACATTTGATCCTCTGGTCGCCAAATCAGCTGGATTTTCTTTTGAACTTACATATCCGAAAGCATTTTCATTACCATCAACTATTTCTTTCACTCTGTTTCTTACAAAGACAGACAAATCTTTGTCTGTGTTTATCCACTTGAGAACGCACTGGGAATCGGTCCATACAAATGTTCCTTCAAGAGGAAGTTTTAACTGCTGTTTTACAAATCGCAAACATCTCACTCCTATCACTACTGCCATCAGTTCTAATCTCGGTATCGTCATTTCTTTTACTGGCGCAAGTCTTGTCTTTGAGAATATCAAGTCAGCCTTTGATTTGTTTTCAGCATTAATTTGAAGAAGATATATGGCTGCTGCATATGCATATGAGGAAGCGTCACAGAAACAGATGAGATAATATTTTATGTTACAATTGTCACCATTCATAGCGATACAACGCTTAATTGAAACATCTGATAAGCCTGCTATATCTGAGCTTATATTTGACCAGATACTCATGTGCTCATGATCAATGGCATCATCCCATTCCAGGTGTTTCTTCCATAAAGACTGGAGGAGAACTTTCCCGTTTAAAAGAACTGGAGAAAACAGACCTAGTGGGTCGAATACTGAAGCAATGTCTCTAAGTAGACTTCGCTTTGTGGCATTTTTCGATTCCATTGAAACATGTGGTTTCTTCAGAGATAGAGAATCCGTTTTTATTTTCCAAGTGTGACCAAGAACTTTAACTGAGTCACAACTGGTTCTATCCTGGTTAGCGAAGAACTGATTCACCTGAGTGTCATTTGATATCCACTCTCTGAGATTCATAGAAGCTTCACTAAAAATTGATTTGGCTTCAAGGTAAAGTTCAACTGCTTCAGAAACTGTATTTGTTCCTGTGATTAAATTATCCACATAAATGTCGTCTTTGAGTTTCAATGCAATGTCACTTTCGTACGACTCTAAGTGACTTTCTAGAGTCGCTCCTAGAAGAAAAGGGCTTGAGATTACACCGAACGGCACACGGCAAAATCGATATTCCTGAATATTGTCATTGTCAACTCTAGCATTATTACAATCTTTCAGCCAAATAAAGCGTGTAACATCCCTTTGGCAAGGTTGCAATCCAATTTGAAGGAATGCTTTCTCAATGTCAGCCACTATAGCGATTTGATTAAGTCTAAATCGCATTAGTAATGCACACAAATCGTTTAACAAAACTGGACCTCTATATAAACACTCATTTAAGCATTTGTTTTCTTTCTTTGTTTTTGCTGACGCATCATAAACTACACGAAGTTTAGTTGTTGGTTTTTGCGGGTTAATAACCGCATGATGTGGCAGGTAATGTTTTGCACCGCCCGCATTAGTTCTGTTCACCTTTTCAATCACCCCCTTCTCTAGTTGGTCTTGTATGATCCCATCATACTGTTTCATCACTTCTGGTTTGTTTTTCATTCTAGAAACATTTGATTTCAGACGGCCAAGCGCAAGCTCTCTGTTAATCGGCAAGTCAAGATTTTCTTCCTTCCAAGGCCATTTCACGTGATATCGCCCGTCTTCAAATGTCAATGTTTCTTTAAATTGAGTCTTGACCATTTCGTCATTGGTCGTTCTTGGATTATCAAAGATTCCAATATTCTCTATATTCCAAAAATCTTCAAGGTCTGGTTTTCTGGGTGCTACCTCGTCAATACTTTTAAAGACATTAGTTTGAGTGATATTTGTTCCGTAAGTTAGAATCAACATATTTGTTTCGTTTGCATTTTGTTCATGCTCACATGTACGACCTGTCAAAATCCACCCGAGTTTTGACGCAAGTAGGTAGAGACCCGGTTGTATTTCGATTTTCTGAGACAGAATAAGATCTAGATAGTAATCGTTCCCCACAAGAAGCTCAACCGTTGAAGACTCAGTTTCCGAAGGTATGGTATCTGCCATATCAAGACTCTTTATAAGATGATCCATATTTTTGGAAGAACACAAATTTAAAGCTTTCCTTTGAACTATTCCACTTATGATAGGCACAATGTTTGCACAAATATCTAGGAATTGGCCATCATTGAGTTTGATTTTCAATTTTGTCTGTGTGGTTTTAACTGTCTTGGGTTTGTTACTACCAAAGGTTACTAGCTTAATTTCTTCCTCACTGTCTCTTTTCAATAGCAATTTCTCCGCCAAAGTTTCCGTAATGTACGTCCGTTGTGAACCTGAATCAAGTAGGATTCTAACTTGTTCACTTCGGGAGTTATCGCAATTTTTTATCTCCGCCTTTGCTGTCTGCATAAGCACAATTTCTGTTGAGGATACAAGAACATTTTCTTCAGCACAAACACTATCTTCAGAAAATGCACTTACTTCTTCCGTTAAATGAGCAGTTGAAGTGGTATTCTTGAACTTTTTGGGGCATAAACTTCTGTGGTGAGCATTCGTTTCCCCACAGTGTACACACGTCTTACCTTTTTTGCAGTCTCTAGACATGTGGCCTGTTTTCAAACATTTGTAGCAACTGTCTTTCAGCTGCCTTTTCCTTTCGTCGACGGTTCGATATTTCGGACATTCATCGCTCCAATGTCTCTTATCACAGTACCTACACTGGTCATAGAATCTTGTCACAGAAGTTGGTTTTGTGTTGACTACCAATGCCTCAGCTGATCCTAATTTTGGTCTACTCCTGTCACTGAAAACCTGTTTACTGGCAGGATTAGGTCCAAGCATTGATTTACCACCACTTCGAGAGCGAGAGTAATTTGTTCTGAAACCAGAGTTCGCAATTGGTCCAGGAATTGTTGTTCTTTCAAGATGAGAGGGGTTGTCTCTCTTGAAGGCACTACCCGACTGATCGTCTTTCTTCTCGGCATGCTCTCTAGCCGTGACATACTCATGCAGTTTGATTCGCAAGGTTTCCACTGTCCACTTGTTCTTTGCCCCATTCAGCATTTCTAGCTGAAGAAGCACGTCTTCTGGTAGTTTAGAACGAATCATTGATACAAAAACATCTTGATTAATATTTTGCTTGAGAACTTCAAGGCTTCGAATATGCCTTTCTATATTATCGAGCATACACCTTAGGCTATGTGTCTTGTTGGTGGCTTGTGACAGATTGATCATTTTATTGTAATGTAGGTCAATCACCTCCTGTTGATTTCCAAATCTGTCTTTAAGAATTTCCACTGCTATGGGATAGTTTTCTTTAGACAGTGCCAGCCCAAGAATAGCACTCTTTGCTTCACCACTGACTTTATTCTTTAAATAATTGAATTTTTCAATATCTGATAGTTTTTTGTTTGTATGAATAGCACATTCGAAAGAGTCCCAAAACTCTGACCATTTTAGTTTATCACCAGAGAATGTCACTATATCTAACTTTGGCAGTTTAACAGAAGTTGTTATTTCTTTTTCTCTTAATTCTTGTTTTTCAAGAATCTCTGTTTGCTGTTTCATTTGATCAGCTACAATTGAATTCATTTGTTTCTGTAAGTCTACTATTTGATCGAAACTGTATTTTTCCTTCGCTGCCACTTTCTTCCCTTTAGTCATACTAACTGTATCTTTAAATTCCTTTAGATTCATTACGCACTCTACCGCCGTGTCGCATATCGACTGATTTTCATCAACCAGTTGACTCGTTAGATCGTTGTCACTATCACCTATCGCATCCGCCAACTTCTCGGTTTGTATTTCAACTTTATCACAATAAATCTGCAGCCGCTCTATGCAATTATTGCATTTTATGATCACTTCTGTTTCATCAGTAAACAAACCGGAGCTAGCCAGAAGATCTTGAGCGTTTTTTGTTTCCTTTTTCAAGATATTAATATATCTTGTCCTGACCCCTTTTATATATGACGTATTTGACGCCATATTCTTTTTGTTTTATGTCTTACACCAAGACACTAACGGAAAAATAAAAGAAATTTACCGTTCAATTTCCTGTCTGTTCTTCCCGGGTTCCGGCACCAAACAATATGTCGCAGAGTTTCTTCCAAACTGCCACAACACACGTAAACTGTAGCCGATCCAAAAAACACAAGATTTTTGATTTTTTATTTTTATTTGCATCAAAATTAATTTCCTGCTTTTCTTTGTATTTTACCATACTATCCCATTAAAATTACTGGGGCTTTATATAGTGCCGTGAAGCTCCGCCATTAGCACGGGAATCCTGACAAACCTGAGATTTTGACAGGCTCCGCTGTGTTCACGGGTTGCACAACACATCCGTGAGTACTACATGCTCCGCCGTTAGCACGGCCTGCATGGAATACCCACGGGTATGCTAACTCCGCCGTGAACACGGACAACATACAAAAACACGAGTTGATCTGAAAAACAACATTTGAAACGTGTTTATTGACCAGCTGGCCTTCGATATTTAGAATAATAAAAAAATAAATAAATAATCGCGAGCTTCGCGACAATTATGAGCTGTTTCACGTATGCCTTGATGTTTGGTGCGTATATTCCTGCGTATGAAGCCCAGGGTCCGATTTGCTTTTGTGGTCACGTTTTGAATGTGGGTGTTCCAAGTTAAATCATGGCTAAACTCAAGGCCCAGGTACTTGGCATGATCAGCCTCCTGGAGGACTTCACCGTGGAGAATGTAACTGTATCTGATTGGTTCTTTAGAACGGGAAATGTGTAGGACCTTGCATTTACCCGGGTTAAATTCCATTTCCCAATTCCTTTCTCAAGTTTCAAGCTTTTGGAGGTCCCTTTGCAATAAGGTACAGTCAGCATCAATGCTGACAGCCAAATATATTGCCGTGTCATCTGCAAAAAGTCTGACCTGTGAGTGGATCTGCTCTGGTAGGTCATTAATGTATAAAAGAAACAGGATCGGTCCAAGTACTGATCCTTGGGGAACCCCAGATGTGACTGGAATTTGGGATGAGGTTTCCCCCTCTAGGGCTACACGTTGGGTACGGCCAAGAAGGAAAGCTTTGATTAAGTTAAGGGTGCTTGAGGTTATGCCATGATGGTGCACATTAGCAACATGTGTACTAAGGCGAAGAGAACAGTTGATTTCCTGTGGCGAAACCTTCATTAGTTTCGACAGGATGTGAAGGAGACAGCATGTAAGGGACTTGTTCGCCCAATCTTGGAATATGGTGGTTGTTTAATGTAGGTTGGTGCCTGATGCTCTGTCTCGGTGTTCAACTGTTGGTTTTCTTTTGCTTCAATTGTTTCATGCTGTCGAGTCCTCATCTGCGTTTTATCTCTGTATTCGTTTGATTGTTTTATGTTCTTGGAGATTTGGCACTGATAAGCTAGACCCTTCATGCGGACTGAACAATTTATTTGTCTAAACAACGACAGAACCAAAGGAGAGAATTGTTGGCACGTAAAATCGATTAAAAGCCACCACCCACAGCAAAAAACTTTTTACTGACTATTCGAATTAAAAAGGGAAACGATCAGGAACTGTTACAAATAGATCCCAAATTAAGGTATATACAAATGTCAACCTGACACGCGAGCTAAAATTTGCGGTTGTTCGGAATGTCGACAGATTTCTAGAAAAACAACCCATAATGTTCCAAAATATATGGATAATCATAAAATATGCTTATTTAAAAGTGTATTTTTGTTGTTAGAAGAAAAAACAATAAATTACTACTTTTACAAAATTACCTTTCAAAATGGTCAATTTTTGATCATCGGTTCCTCCTTTGTCCTTCCTCGGAAACATTCAGCCAAAAGTATATTTCATGTCCTAATAAAGACGAGAAGTAGTTTTTCCAAAAACTGCCATAACAACATTATATCCATCCTTTTAAACACCCACCGAACGGTCATTTTGACAGCCATTACTGTATACATGGTAGGTAAATTCTCCAGGTAAATCAGGGGTATAAACATGCTAATCGTGGGTAAAAATATCCTGCAAAATGGATTTAATTCTAAATATTTTTATGCCCAGATCGGAGTCTAACTGTTGGTTTTCTTTTGCTCCAGCATTTCAGTGGTTTCTTGCTGTCGAGTCCTCACCGTTGTCTCACCTCTGTGGTTCTTTGATTTTTGTGTTCACGGAGATGTTGCACTGATGAGTTAGGAGGCCTTCATGCGGACTGAACAAATTATTTGTCTAAATCGCGACGGAAGTAAGGGCGAGGATTGTGGCCACGTAAAATCGACTTAAGCCCCCAGTGGAAATCTTCCACTGACCGTTCCAAGGTGGCTCTTCTGTGGCGATTTGTTTATGTTGTTGTTTGTTACTTACTGTGTGTATCACTTGTGTCTTTTAATTTTGGATGGCCATATGGCCATTTTGTGGGAAAGTAACTGTCCTTATGGCCTTCCTTTGTTTAGGTTTCCATTATGGTCTGGTCGCTTAATGTTTGTATTTCTTTCCCTTTGGTGTCTTTTATGGGTGGAGTAAGTTAATTGTATCAATTCCTGTTCTTTGTTTTACTTCTACTTTCCTTTATTCTGCCTTTAATTTGGTAAATATTATTATGCATAGAATAGACACAAGAGGGGAAAAATGTTTGTTTTGTCCAAAAGCCATAATATCGATTTGACAGATTTTTTATTATCGCTACGCTGAGTTACCACAGTGCTAAATTAATCCTTGCGTTTTACTGTGTACATGGAAGACAATGTATAGTGAACTCTACATGTTGATAGGGGTTCTTTCGGAATGGATATAATGTTATAATGTCAGCTTTTGGAAAAATCACGTCTCGTCGTTGCTAGTACACACACAAAAGTACATTTTGGCGTAAAAATGGTATGTTTCTAATGAAGGACAATGGAGAAACAGACGTTCAAAAATGGACCAATTTGAAATGAAATTTTCTTACAAAGTAGAAGTAAAACAAAGATCAGGAATTGATACAATTAACTTACTCCACCCATAAAAGACACCAAAGGGAAAGAAATACAAACATTTAGCGACCAGACCATAATGGAAACCTAAACAAAGGAAGGCCTTAAGGACAGTAACTTTCCCACAAAATGGCCATATGGCCATCCAAAACCAAAAGACACAAGTGATACACACAGTAAGTAACAAACAACAACATAAATAAATCGCCACAGAAGAGCCGCCTTGGAACGGTCAGTGGAAGATTTCCACTGGGGGGCTTAAATCGATTTTTCGTGGCCACAATCCTCGCCCTTACTTCTGTCGCGATTTAGACAAATAATTTGTTCAGTCCGCATGAAGGCCTCCTAACTCATCAGTGCAACATCTCCGTGAACACAAAAATCAAAGAACCACAGAGGTGAGACAACGGTGAGGACTCGACAGCAAGAAACCAATGAAATGCTGGAGCAAAAGAAAACCAACAGTTAGACTCCGATGAGCCCGACCAGAGACAGAGCATCAGGCACCAACCAACATTATCTCTCTAATTTTCAATAAGCCTTTACGTTGGAGCCGTCATAGAATCTGAGGCCTGACCCACCGGCAATTTATATTTTTTTCTTCCAACAACAAAAATTCATTTTTTAATATGCATGTTTTATATTTATTCATTTTATTTGGAACATTATCGGTTGCTTTTCTAGAAATATGTCAACATGCTAAACACCCATGAATTTTACCCCAATTGCCAGGAAGACATTTTAATAGTCCTTAATCCAACAATATCATTTGGGACAGAAGTCGAAATCTGGAGTGACGAAAATAAAAACGGACATCAGGTGGACCGAGTCAGCTTCGCTTTTTCAAACAAGTGGTGACTCAGAATATCCAAACCTAACTTAAAAGGAGCAATATACATAATGATCCGCGAGATTTAAATAAAGCTAACCTACGGGAACATTACCCCATGAAAACAATTGAGGATGTATAGTTAGAAATACCCGAAGCTAAAGTATTCAGCAAATTAGACTGTACGAATGGATACTGGCAAATTCCTGCTAGCCAAAAGTTCTGTACATTCAATACACCCTTTGGGAGATATTCCTTTTGCCATTTGGCATTCGATGCTCAGGGGAGGTGTATCAAAGAGCCATTCCAAATATAGTTGAAGACAT
Source organism: Lucinisca nassula (assembly GCA_963580285.1). Lineage (NCBI taxonomy): Eukaryota > Metazoa > Mollusca > Bivalvia > Lucinida > Lucinidae > Lucinisca > Lucinisca nassula. The sequence continues at coordinate 177,039 of CAUZLF010000336.1, read as the reverse complement.
AGAGGGATGTTCAGCTATAGTAGATCACATATTAATGAAAGAGCATGGTTTTAGGCTTAAATCAGTACTAGACAGGTTACAAGAAAACAATGTAAAGCTAAACATAAGTAGAGGCAATGATCAGGAATCGATACAATCAACCCACAGCCCCACCAGAGACACCAAAGGGAAAGAAACACAAACACGAAGCAACAGACCAACATAAGCCTTTACTAACTGTTTTTTTTTTTTTTGCTACAGCATTTCAGTGGTTTCTTGCTGTCGAGTCCTCACCGTTGTCTCACCTCTGTGGTTCTTCGATTATTTGTGCTCACGGAGATGTTGCACTGATGAGTTATGAGGCCTTCATGCAGACTGAACAAATTATTTGTCTAAATCGCGGCGGAAGTAAGGGCGAGGATTGTGGCCACGTAAAAATCGATTTAAGCCCCCCAGTGGAAATCTTTCCACTGACCGTTCCAAGGCGGTTCTTCTGTGGCGGTTTATTTATGTTGTTGTTTGTTACTTACTGTGTGTATCACTTGTGTCTTTTTATTTTGGATGGCCATATGGCCATTTTGTGGGAAAGTGACTGTCCTTATGACCTTCCTTTGTTTAGGTTTCCATTATGGTCTGGTCGCTTAATGTTTGTGTTTCTTTCCCTTTGGTGTCTTTGATGGGTGGAGTAAGTTAATTGTATTGATTCCTGATCTTTGTTTTACTTCTACTTTACGTTGGAACCTTCATAGAATCTGAGGCCTGACCCACCGGCGTGCAATTAAAGAGGGAAGCAAAGTTGTCAACCGTGATTTGGTTAACTACCATGCATGCAGTCTGTCGTATAACATTTATGTTGTACCCAATGTTTTTATATCGAAGAATGATTTTACGAAATTGGGTGCTGAAGTCATTGCGGTTGTCAATTTTTCTAAATTTATATACTAAGTCACCTTAAAATTCGGGTTCCGATAGACCTTGTTGCAGAAGAGATTTAAGTCCAATATTGAATTTTGAAATTAAATCAGAATGACGTCTATAACATTTTGAAAAGGCTTTGCGTAGTATATGGTACCGATAACCCTGATTAAGAAGTTTAGCCGTTAACAATTTATTACGAGTGTTGAAGTCGGTTACATGACTACACACTCTGGCAAATCGAATTAATTGCGAAATATACACGCCATAGGGTGGCGCACGAGGAACATCATCATCCAAATAAGGAAAATTTACAATCTCAAGATCAAAATCACCGCGTTTATATTAAATTTTGTATGAAACAAACCCATCTACAATAGATAGATGTAAATCCAAAAAACGGCGCCTCGGTATCAGAAGAATTTGCTTTATTTAACTGAAGTTCGGGGGTGGTGGGGGGGGGGGGGGTAAATTTGACTGCAACAAGGTCTATTGGAACCCGAATTTTGTGTGACTTAGTATATAAATTCAGAAAAATATATAAATGCAATGACTTCAACACCCAATTTCGTAAAATCATTCTTCGGTATAAAAAGATAGGGAGTAACATAAATGTTATACGACAGACTGCATGTATGGTAGTTTACCCAATCACGTTTGACAACTTTCCTTCCCCTTTTTAATTACACGCCGGCGGGTCGGGCCTCAGATTCTATGACGGTTCCAGCGTAAAGGCTTACCGAGAATTAGAGAGTATCTAATGTTATGTAATGTTGGTTGGTGCCTGATGCTCTGTCTCCGGTCGGGCCCATCGGAGTCCAACCTGGTGGTCTTCTTTTGCTCCAGCATTTCAGTGGTTTCTTGCTGTCGTTGTTCATCTCTGTGGTTGTTTGGTTTGCTTTTTCACGGAGGTGTTGCACTGATGAGTTAAGAGGCCTTCATGCGGACTGAACAAATTGTTTGTCTGAATCGCGACGGAAATAAGGGCGAGGATTGTGGTCACGTAAAATCAATTTAAGCCCCCCCACCCACCCACCCCAGTGGAATTCGTTTCACTGATCGTTCCAAGGCGGTTCTTCTGTCGCGGTTTATGTCTTTGAGTGTGTGTATCGCTTATATTATTTTGTTTTGGATAGCCAATTGGCCATTTTGTGAGAAAGTAACTGTCTTTTTGGCTTTTTCAATTGATGTTTCCATTAGGGTCTAGTTGTTTTATGTTTGTGCTTCTTTCCCTTTGGTGTCTCTGATGGGAGCTGGGGGTTAATTGTATCGATTCCTGCTCATTGCCTTCACTTTTGTTTTACACCCCTAAAGTTTGGACAAAAATCCAGATTTTCTTAAGATTCGCACCCCACTGCTAAATACCTGAAATTCGCACCCCTTTTTCAAAGTCTGCGTACGGGTCTGTTATGGTGATGATAATTTATATTTGTGTTTCTTTCCCTTTTTTCCACAATATTATTGAATCATGGACGCCACTCAATGCTTGCTTTTCTAAATTCATTACCCATTTCTGTATTACGGATTCGGGACACCCAAGCGAATAAATTCTACCATAGTTCTACTCAGTTATACGATGCTGCTCTTTTGAGTACAGGTTATACCCAGCTCGCTCTTCGTCCTTTCATCGATTCCGAAATTAATCACAAACGTCATTACATCAAAATATCCTTCATTAATAAGGGTTCCAAGGCGGTTCTTCTGTCGCGGTTTAGTTTTGTTATGGTTTGTCTTTGGGTGTTTGTGTCGCTTATATTATTTTATTTTGGATAGCCTTTTGGCCATTTTGTGGGAAAGTAACTGTCCTTTTGGTTTTTCGCTGTTGGTGTTTCCGTTAGGGTCTGTTGCTTCATGTTTGTGTTTCTTTCCCTTTGTGTGTGGGTTAATTGTATCGATTCCTGATCATTGCCTCTACTTCCTGATTGGTTTAAAAACAGTATTTATTTGTCAAGAATAAGGTACATGTACAGTCAATTACAACATCAACTAACAGGATCAGACAGTAAGCTTTTGCGTATATCAAAGTCATCTCCTGATTCAGTCTTTTGGCCATTGGTAAACTGTCTATGTTTCACATGCATACACTAGTGTTGGCAGCACAGCAGCTCTGTAGACTTTCAGTGTTGTATTAAGTTTGATTCCACTTCGATACAGTCACTACCATGCTGTCGGCAAAATGCTGCAATAGCTTTGGCAATCCTGGCATTGACTTCATCAACAATGTGCACGGCTCTTGACAGTGTGCTCCTAAGGTAGATGAACTTGTCTACCACTCTCAGTATTTGACCTTTCAATGTGATGGTGGGCTCTTTGTAAGGATTGTCAAGTGCTGGCTGATAGACCACCTCAGTCTTTTTGATGCTGAATGCGAGGTCATAGCTATCACATGGGTCAGATACTTGATCTATACATTTTTGTAGCTTCATTTCTGTTGGAGCACCTTTTGCCATGTCATCAGCAAAGAGGAACTCATCTAGCACCTCTGAGTCTGCACCTTGGATTTGGCTTGCAGCTTTGCAGATTGAAAAGCTTCCCATCAAAGCGATACCTAATAGGTATGCCATTGTCACCATCCTGTAAAGCATCTTTGAGAACGGCAGAGAACATCATGCTGAACAGTGTTGGGACTAACACTTAGCCTTGATTGACTCCATTTGTCAAAGGGAATCTATCTGAAAGCTCACCATCATTTTTGACCCTTGCAAGCTTTCCATCGTGGGACTGTCTCACCATTGCTATGAACTTGGTTGGACATCCAAACTTCACCATGATCTTCCAAAGGGACTCACGACTGACTGTGTCAAATGCTTTAGTAAGGTCAACAAAGGTCATGTATAGGTCCATGATCTGTTCCTGGCATTTCTCTTGCAGCTGCCTTGCTTTGAATATCATGTCAATTGTTCCTCTGTCTTTCCTAAACCCACCCTGGCTTTCTGGTAGAAGCCCTGACTGTTCCAGGTGTTCATTCAGTCGGTTAAGTAGGACTCTTGCAAGGACTTTCCCAGCAATTGGCGATAAAGAGATGCCACGATGATTGTCACAGATCTGAGGTTTCCGTTTCCGCTGGAATAGGTGGATAATTGACGCATCCTTGAATTACTGAGGGATGGCTTCTTTTCTCCACATAATGTAAAATAACTCTGTCAACTTCTTTGCAACTGGAGACCTCCTGCTTTGTAGGTCTCAGCAGGTGTTGAAGCTGGTCCTGAGGCCTTACCAAATGTCAGAAGTTTTATTGCTTTCACTGTTGCAGTAACGGATGGGAACTTGTCGAGCAGCAGATTACATTCAACCTGTAGTTGTCTGTAACATACTAACCAGACTGTAGATATATGGCACAAATGCACCCCCATTGTTACATATATATGTAGATCTGAACAGAACAGAACAGAACATATACTTTATTCTCTCAGATCATTGTTCATGTGATATATGAGGTATACATGCATTTTATAACAAAAACAGACGGCAACTAAGATGCTACAAGTAACAAAGATTACGTAACCCTGTATTTACTCGGCATAGAGGAAAGAGAGAGAGAGAGAGAGACAGAGAAAGCAGATGAACATGCATTGAATTAGCTTGACTGGTACGCAGATTTGAACGATCTCTGAGTACCAGGGGAGCAGATTACAATGTTATATAGTATTAAATTATTTTATCTTAATTGATACGGATGTGTTCTTATGTAAGAAAATACACACAGCGAACCTCAATAACTCGAATACTTTTGAAGCCTTATGTTTTTCCGAGACAGAAGTAGCCCGAGCCTCGAAGTGTAGACCACAGTGCCAAACCATTAAGCGTACATAATTAGTATACCTTTCGCTCTCCAGAATTAACGGGTGTTTTGTGCACTCCTTACAATCGCCTCACTGAGGCGATTCTAATGACTGCACTCTGCATACCTTTACGAGATAAAAGCAGAAAAAGGTCAACAGGGTCCTGAAATATATGGACATTGGCAGCTGTTCGAAAAATTATTTAGGCATTGCAGCAGAGCGAATTCGGATTATCCGTGGTAAACAGATATTCGTGTTCGAGCCATTGGAGTTCCACTGTATATGTGCTCTTGGACACCATATATTACTCATTGATGTTTTAGTGGTAGTGGAACAATCAAAACATTCACTTTTTAACAATTTCAGTCAACTGTCGATATCTCAAACCAGACCGGAATCTTTGGCCGTAGACAACGGCTGTCCGAGACAAAGAAGTTAAGATATAAGTAACATATGGCAAAACTCAAGCTACAGTAGCCAAAATTAACTTTGGCTCAAGCAATAGTTTGGAATATCAGTGCTTGAGAAAACGAGAGTCAGCAATGGTATACATATCTGTGTCATACATAGTATATGTATTCTTGAGAAATTTTATGTGATATTTATTTGGAAGTATATTTAAGCTGGGTTAAATATCCCCAGAAAAAAAAATACACAGAGAGAGAGAGAGAGAGAGAGAGAGAGAGAGAGAGAGAGAGAGAGAGAGAGAGAGAGAGAGAGAGTAAAGATAATACATAGACACCTATTAACCAAACTATGTCATTTTCAGATGGCAAACACCAATTCATACCAACAATTTTATCAAATATTCTTAAGCTCTCGTGTATTATGTTAGGTATTTCATTCATAACTCGGTCACTTTTCAGGGTCAACTGCACACAATAAATCTCAATGACCAATCAGCAGTTGTCTGACGATGAAAATCGGTCAATATTAAAACCGCTGGCCAATGAAGCGGCGAACAATTTGTCACATGTTCAAGAAGGTTGTTTCATTCACGTTTTTCATTGAGGCACGTAGATTGAAAATAGTAAATGGAGTACTCAAATTTCTTCGGCGACTGGTAAGTGATATAGATACACTAAAGCTTACAGAAATTCCGACACAGTAAGAGAAATTTAACCTTTGTGGCTTATTATCTTAAGTTAAGCACACAACCACAAAAACTTAGATATACATGCGATGTGCATAATCCGTGCGAAACAGTATTTAAATTTCAAATTATATTGTCATCACGAAAACACGCCTGTACAAACACACTGCAGGCCCCAAAAAACAAAATTCTTAAAAAGAAAAATTGTGATGCTTGTCCCACCTCCGCCCAACACGCATACTGTGAGTACCCGTTAGAACCGCCTCGATGAGGCGGCTCCAACGGGCACCAACAATCCATAGTTCAGAGCAGAAATAAGAAAAATAAGGTCCACCCCTGCAAACCCCAGATTTACTTTATAAAAGTGGGGTTCAAGGGGGGGGGGGGGGTAAATTCATACAGGTGTGCCCTCGTGATGGTTGAGACTTTTTAAGTATAATAGTATTTATTTATTTTTTTTTCATTTATCTATTTATTTATTTATTCGAAGTCTTTATTCATGTAAACGCAACAGGCCACATGCAGTTTGCATTAGTGCATATGAACATTCATACTGTAAAATATTATAAAGGTGCATATACGCTGCATAGACTATTATTATAGATGTATATTTCTTTCCGCTCAATCGGGTTACACTCCCCTTGATTTTTGTTTGTTTGATTTGAGGTTTAACGTCCCCGTCAACACTGTAAAGGTCATTTTGGAGACGTTGCTTCCAATTTTGTGGGACTTTTACCCGACATTGAGATGGAATGACATCTCAAGCCCTGTCGCCCAATGAAACCAATAGGTTTATTAGCATGGACGGTCCGCCTCGCACCACGGTTCCTGGACAGGCTTAGATCCTCTAAGCGGTTTACCAGTACTAGTGTGCGGGCTGGATTCAGCTCTGCGTGGAAGCATCATGCAGCCCATATATTTCTTCAAGCCCCTATGGGCGGGGGCTTCCACTCCCCTTGAATGTATGCCGATGCTTGTGGAACAAGTCGTGTCGGCATGAGGGGGTGACTGCCCGTTTACTTTGAGCTTCAGAGTGAGATTTATTTTCCTTGACCGTAGCCTTGTGCCGAAATCGAAATGCAGAAGGCGTACAGGTCAAGGACTGAATCTACAGCCTTATATTTATTTATTTATTTTATTTGACAACACGTCAATGAAATCTAATATTGAGCCGGACCTGAAGTTAATTCCCGCCCTCCCAAATCTCCGACTTCTCAAAGCCAACAGTTAAGGCCTAACGGAGGCGGGACCCCGGTCCAGAGACCCACCCGAAAGTCAGGAGAAACCCGAGATCGATACAGCGACTTACAATCCTACGGTAACACGCTTACCACTGCATGTACCGGGACAAAACGGTTTAGCTCATCGAAAACACAAATCAGAGAGCGCATAGATCTGCGCAACCCGATCATGACGTTACGATAACGTGTGACATGACGCATTCTTTCATATCTCCAAAATGGACATTTTCCATAATATCCTACCGACCCATGCTCCAAATGCAGGTAGTGGGTACTCAGCGTGGAATGTGGGTGCTCGTTACATGCGTCTCACTGAGGCGTTTCCAACGAGCATCCAATTGCACATGTCAATGAGCAGAATAAATAAATATCCCAATAAATAATAAAATAATATATGTATTTGTATAGGCGTGTTTTTGTAATGCACGGACTTATTGACACGATGCATCTTGGCTGACCACATGGGATTATTAGTAAGCTATAAGACACACAGCGAAGACTCAAATTAGACCGCACCAGATCGCAATTCAGGCCTGGTCTCGACTGGGCGTCGATATCGTCGATATCGCCGCGATCATTCCAAACATAATACACAGAACTGTCTGCACAATCCGTTGAAAGCAGGGAGGCATAATTCAGGCCTTTTACTAGAAAGGGTTTTACATGCTTTTTATTTATAAAAGAAGAGCTCTACAGAAATGTATTGGTCATCAGATCTAGACCGTTATTGAAGCAGATTAGATCACGAGCGCGGAGCGCGAGTGATTCACCTGCAGCTGACCTACAAACTATGATCTGACGCCCAATAATTTATGTAGCTTAATGAGGCATTCCACGTGTTAAAGCGGTCTTTGCATTATTTAAAAAGTAAGCGACTTATATAAAGGATTTCTTAATAATTCCCATAAATTTGCTCAAGTTTATCAGGATTTCTTCGTTGCGCGATGCCAATAAGTTTTGCTATTTCAACATGTTGGGTCTCACAAAATATGTTTGTGGAATAAGGGCCCGTCTTTCTCGCTGGAAATAAGGGCATTCGAGGACGTAATGTAATTCATCACCGATAGTATTTTTGTCGCATAGAGTACACTTCCGATCTTCATAGACAATGTTATTCCACCCTCCGGTCTCTATTGGAAGTTTGTGATTTCCAGTTCTGAAACGCACCATATTGATATACAAATTTTCTGGTAAAATTGTGAAGTAATATTCAAAACATACATTATCCTTAATTGCATTATAATTTCTGCCCTTTGTAGATTCGTTTAAATTTGACCTCCAATTTTGAAGAAACTGATCCATTAATATGTGCTTAACTAGTAGATTTAAAGAAGAAACATTGACGTTGTCATGGGAATTCCATAAATCATTTTTTTCCAACACTACGAAGGATGTTTTTAGCATACGAAAGCCATTTGAAACCAGTGCTGTCGATCATTCTTAACACCAAATATAGTTTTCGAGAAATTTTGGTTTCCTTATCGAGAATAAGTTTAGTCCAGAATCTTATCGTTCGAGTTTTCATAGTAATTTCAAGGGGGTAACGCCCAAGTTCGGCATACAACATGTAAATTGGGGTATTTTTTCTGGCTTTAGTAATTTTTCGTAAAAATTCAGTATGTACCCTTTCCACAATATCGGTGTTTTCAAAAGACCAAATTTCACAACCGTACGTTAAAATAGGGACTACCGTATGATCAAAAAGCTTCAGTTGAAGGTCCAGCGGTAAGTTAAGATTATTTATTCGAAAGAACAAGAGGTACATGGCTTTTTTCGCTTGTTCGACAATGTGTTTTCTAGCATTGAGGAAACTTCTAGATTGAGAAAAATATATTCCTAGGTATTTATATCTATCAGTAATTTCGACCGTTTCGTCTCCAATTTTGAAATTATAATCATCCGTTCTCTTAGCCCCGAAAATTACGACTTTGGTTTTAGATAAATTAATGTTAAGCTTCCAGGTTTCACAGTAATTATGAAATGCATCAAGGGTAATTTGTAGATCCCTTTCTGAGTTGCCCAGAACCACAGTGTCGTCAGCATACAACAATACAAAAAGCTTGAGAATTACCTGAATTTCGCCATTTTCATGGTTAATTGCAATTCCACAATTTTGATTTTGTTCCAGAACCTGTTGTAAATCGTTTAAATATAGTGAAAATAGTACGGGAGAAAGATTCTCACCCTGTCTAACTCCTGAAAAACTTCCGAAAAAAGCAGATTCTGTTCCTAACGAGGACACGCATGATTTGATATTTTGATACATATTGACTATAACATTAAAGATTTTGCCACTAACATTATGCTGTAAGAGTTTGTGCCAAAGACCAAGCCTCCAGACAGAGTCAAAAGCAGACGAAAAATCTACAAAGCAACAATATAATTTCTGCTTCTTCGATTTCAGGAGTTCAATGAGGGAATATAACGAAAAAATATGGTCAAGTGTTGAGTACTGTTTTCTGAAGCCCGCTTGATTTTCCTCAAGCAACATAATTTCTTCTAAATAATCATTTAATCGTTTGTTTAGAATTGAGGTAAATAGCTTTCCAAGACAGCTCAATATGGTGATGGGTCTATAGTTTGATGGGTTGTCGCGATCACCCTTGTTTTTATAAATCGGATGGATACAGCCAGTCGACCACTGACTTGGAAAATAACCCGTGTTTAATATGGAATTAAATAACTTGACATAAATTGGAAGAAAGAGTTCAATAGTTGCTTTTATATGTTCATTTGCTACATTATCTAGTCCAGTTGCTTTGCCATTGTTCAGTGTTCTAATGCATCTTATTATTTCTTCCGGTGTAATTTCTGCATTAAGAAATTCGTTATTTAAATTATTATTAATGTTCACTGTTTCATCATGTGTACTGTCACATTGATTTAAAAGTTTAAAATGTTCGTAAAACTCTTCTAAACTTGGGGCATTATTAGGTGATTTATGCTTCAAACTATTTATGAATTTCCAGTAAGCTTTCGGGTTTTTCGATTCAAGATTGCGCAGTTTTTTTGTGTTTGCTTCTTGTATATTGCATTAAACTTATTCATGGTTTTCTTATATTCTCTGCAACAGGCAACGAGGTGTGCTCGGTTTTGTTCGTTTTTATGTGTATTGTAATACTTTCGAGCGAGATCATATTTTCTGCGAGCCGTTTTACAACTATGACCAAACCACGGTTTAATTCGACTTGGCTCTTTTTAGCGCGGTGGGGGAAATGTTTTGCAGCTCGCTTGAAGGAAAATGTTTGAATTTTTTTCGGTAACCTCATTTATATCATTTTTTGCAGGTTCAGCCGAATCTAAGCGATTTATAAGCGTTAAGATTTCATTTCTTTCTATATTGTTTGTAAAATCATGCGCATAATTGTCATTCCATTTCGGCTGGGTATGTCGGCTTTCAACATTTACTTGCGCATCATTCAATCTTATACCAGCACAACTAAGTACACAACTTAAGATGCAATGGCCGTCGCTAAATAAAGGATCAGTTTCTAAAACATCAAATGTGCGTAATAATGTAAACATGTCTATCGTAACCAAAGTATAATCGATTACAGATGTCTGCCTAAAAGTGTATTTCCCCAGCTTTTTATCGTTCCCATATCTCCCATTCAGTATAAATAAATTATTATTTTTGCATATATCGATTAGTTTGGACCCGTTATTATTAGTGTGTTTATCTTGGGAATGCCTCTTTAGGGATGCTCCAAACGATTGTAATTTCGTGGCATGAGAAAAGAATTCCGAAGTTTCCTCATCGAAATCAAATATCTCTGCTAAAAAGTCATCATTTTCAGTATAGTCCCTGATTTCAGAGGTTCTAGCACTGTAATCGCCTGAAATACAAACATATTTATGTGCGCTGCAAAAAGTCGTTATCTCATTTTCTGAAACGAGTATTTCGTCACCATTATTATAGTTTGAGCTTTCAGGTGGGATGTAGACAGAACCGAAGATTAAGTTTTCATCGGTATGAAACAATGATTTATCTATTTCTATCCACAGAATATAGTCTGACACTGAATCTATCTTTTAATATACTTGGCATAGATATCTCGAAAGTATACGGAGATACCACCGGACCTACGGGACGACCGACACTTTCTCGGCTGGGCAAAACCGCTATAACCAGGAAATGAGATAACGTCGGTCTCATCAATCTTTGTTTCCGAAAAAAGAGCAGGTCATAATTTTCAATAAACTCTAAAAAATCGGGATATTCTGCTCTTTTTCTCAGTCCACAAACAATGAGACTTGCCATCTTAAAGTCATTAATGTTCACAGATTTTTCGCAGTGGGTGCTAGCATTAAATGTCTGATATTGTTTATCTGCTCCCAACACCCCCTAACAAGTACTACCGTTTGACATGCGATCTTCTGATACCCCCTCTTGAGCGGTGCTAGCTTTCGGCCTCGGTCTGGAGGTTGATCGTGATGCAGGCCTTGAACTGGACTTATTGGATTTATTGGCTGGCCTAGAGCGATCTTGACTTAAGGAATGCGAATCAGCACTTTTAGTGGGCAACGGCATTTTGAAACCGCTATCATTCGATTTACTGTCATGCGACGTGCTGTTGATGTCGTTCGCCTCTGCACTAGCAGACTGATTTGAAGGACCCGGGATCGGTATGGGATGCACACTGATATCAGCCGGTCTCGGAGTTTCGTTGTTCGGCACTGATGTATCCATTTGATTACTACTGTCCGTGTTTATTTGTGACTGTGACGTGTGTAATGGTTCATTAGTCACTGTATTACTGGCAGAACCGGTTTTTCTAGTGTATGATTGCTGACTCGGGTGACCCAGATCCATCCTACTACCACGGATAATGTCATCCCATTCAGGAAATAAATCGTTCACTACGATGCCATTCATAACGAGCTTAGCAGGGTAAACAATACCTATCTTGGCAAGGGGATTCTGTTGTTTCAACTGTTTATACTGCGGCCAGAGTGTTTTGCGCGCTCGTGTAATTTCGATGGGATAGTCTCTAGACACACCGAACTGTGTGTCTGACAAGGCGTACCCATGTTTTACAATACTTTCAGCCACATTAAAGTCCTGAAACTGCACTATGATGGGCCGCGTCTTTGATGGATTGTATCGACCGACTCTGTGTGCCCTACTGATGACAGATTCGTCTATCGACATATCAAACTGGTCTCTCAAGAACTGACAGATTACATTTTTACAATCTTGCTGGCGAAATTCCTTCAGACCATGGAATAAAACATTATTTCTCCTGCTCCTTGCCTCAAGATCAACAGATTTATATTCGAGGAGTCTAATTCTCTCCTCGTAGGACATCATGACTGAGTTCATCTGTGATCTGAAAAAAGCTCAATACTTAATTGCCTTTGGATATACTGGCAAAGATCCAGCCTAAATTGTATCATATCTGCCTTACTGTATTTATTATGCCTCCACTCAGAGCTGGATCCGACCCACACACGAGTACTGGTAAACCACTTAGCGGATCTAAGCCTGCCCAGGCAATGCGGTGCGAGTCTGCCCGCCCATGCTTATAAACCCTATTGATTTCATTGGGCGGCAGGGCTTGAGATGTCGTTTCATCTCGATGTCGGGTAAAAGTCCCACAAACTTGGAAGCAACGTCTACAAAATGACCTTTACAGTGTTGACGGGGACGTTAAACTTCAAATCAGACAAAAAAAAAACTGTATTCATTAGCAAAGACCAATCCTCAAAGATCCGTTCTAACTTTGCTGGGAATGTACTGACAAAGATCCAATACCCATTGCATCATATCTACCTGACTGTGCATTTATGGCAAAGATTTTTCCTTACGGCAATATACTAACTTGACTGTGGATATATAGCACAGATTTATTTCCCACAGTAACATATCTACATGGAATATATACTTGCAATACTTCAGCACACAATATCGTAAAACCATTCTTCGATACAAAAAGATTGGGTTCAACATAAATGTTAAATGACTGTGTGCATGGTAGTTAACCCAATCACGGTTGTCAACTTTGCTTCCCCCTTTTAATTGCACGTCGGTACGTCAGGCCTCGGATTCTATTACGGTTCCAACATAAAGGCTTACTGAGAATTAGTGTTTAAAGGCATTTATTCTTGATTATTGAGAACTATCATTTCATTACATAATATTATTTAGCCCTCAGTGCTGACAAAAGAGAAGCCCTCTGTCTGCAACAGGTAAGGGGCCTTCTTGGGGAAAGTCAATAATTACTACAGTGTACCTTATTGATTTTCCCCTTTAGTGCCTCAGTCAGTGGATGCAACAGGAGCTACTAATCACTCTATTAAAGGCCGCCTTTGATCTGCTATAGACAGTATATCACAGGGGGGGGGGGCAATAAAACAATTATGAACACACGGTGTGTCCTATCGTCTAAGAATAAATGCCTTTAACTTTGTGTAATGTTGGTTGGTGCCTGTTTGCATTATGCTATAATTGGGCACTTATCATCATCATGAAACATGTTTAGAAACTTCTAAATAAGGTTAAAGAAAAAACAACAACAACAACAACAACAAAATAAAAAGTCTTTTAAACTATCAATGCTCAAGCTTTAATAGTAAAAGAGACGTTTTTAAGACCTCGTCTGGTAGTTCCTAAACATGTTGAATGATGATGATAAGTTCTCCAGTTACAGCATAACGAAAAAATAATTTTGGAATAATAATAATAATAATAATAATTCACCTTATTTGCATTATCTGCTGGTTCCTAGTCTGAAGGTTATCAGTGTTGGAAAAACAGGTAACCAGACCCCCCCTGACCTTTCAAGGTCAGGGGAGTCTGGTTACCTGTTTTTCCAATATTAACAATGTGCAAGCTGGGAGCCAGCAAATATGGTGAATAGAAAGTAATCTGACCCGCATCATCTGTGGCTATATTGGCAAATGTAACATATCAACCTGACTGTATATCAAAGATCCACAGTCAAGAAAGGATGTTACAATGGGGATCGAATTTATATTATATTTCAAATGTCCACTTTACTATCAGCTATATGGCCCTCGCCCACCGTGGCTTGGAGAAACAGATTGGGCTGCAGAGCTGAAACTGACCACACATGTGTACTGGTAAACCGCTTAGAAGGAGGCGAAGTGATGTGGGTCCATTGCATATAAGCCTTTTGGTTTCATTGGGCGGCAGGGCTTGAGATGTCTTTCATCACATTGTCGGGGAAAAGTCCCACAAAACTGGAAGCAACGTCTCCAAAATAACCTAAATAGAGTTGACAGGGACCTCAATTGATACAAACATACTATCAGCTACACCCAACAATATGTGTAAAAAGTCTTCCTGCCCTACATCATAGTGTAGTTCATATTTTCTTGTCCTTTCGAATCATGGATTCCATTGCGGAGTTTTGAAAATACTTGAGGATCACTGATGAGGCCTAATTGGCCAAAACTAGCTAGTCTGGCCCAGAAAACATGTACACTTCATATTTTCCAGTTCTGTGGTGTATTCCTTGGTTCCAAAGGATAACCCTTTTATAGAACATATTTAACGTCACTAAAGCTGGTGTCTGGGAATGTGTGGCGGCCGTAAAAGTCTCCCTGCCCTACATCATTGTGTAGTTTATATTTTCTTGTCCTTTGGAATCAGGGATTCCATGGCGGAGTTTTGAAAATACTTGATGGTCACTGATGAGGCCTAATTGGCCGAAACTAGCTAGTTTGGCCAAGAAAACATGTACATCTCATATTTTCCTGTTCTGTGGTGTATTCCTTGCTTCCAAAGGATAACCCTTTTATAGAACATATTTTACGAATGTAATGTTTATTTATTTGTAGCAGCCCTATTCTTGTCGCTGTGTTGTTGGAGTGCCAAGCCTGGATGGTTATGTTTTTTGTTGTTGTTGTTGTTGTTGTTTTAACGTCCGCGTCAACACTGCTCAAAGCATTTGGAGGCGTTGAGCAGCCCAATTATGTGGGACTTTTTTTAGAATGCCCCGTGGTGAAGTGGTTGAGCTACTCGTCTTGTAATCCAGGGTTCGCAGGATATATCCCGGGCTTCTCCAGACTTTCGTATGAGTCTCCGTATGACCTTAGCTGTTGGTGAGACGTAAAACTCAAACACTCACTCACTCGCTCCCAATTATGTGGGCATTTACCCGATATTGAGATGAAATGACATCCCATTTAAACCAGTAGGTTTTCATATGTTTTGTTCCCAATGGCAACCTTTTAGCTTTTTATTTTACATAATGCAGCTGGTGTTAAGTGCCGTGTGGCGGCTGTAAAAAGTCTCCCCCTGCTTCATCATTGCCAGATTACATTTTCCTTTCCTTTGAAATCATTGTGCTCACTCTGGTTACTTTGAAAATCGAGTATCGCTTAATCCATTGCACGCAGGAAACCCCTAGAGGGGTACCTTGGCAATCAGTGCAGCCCTGATCAGACGCCGCAGAATGCAGCATCTGATCACGGCCTGCACTATTTGCTGCAGAATTTTCTGTCAAAAATGAAAAAAAAAAAAAAAAAAAAAAACACGAAAAAATAGGCCTGACATCCCTTATATGGCAAATGGACTTATCGCAATAGAATATTCCACTAGTTTACAATGGGTAAGCCGATGCTATGAGGCGCATGCAACCTTGCAAACTATATTGCTGTGTATGAAGAGACTAAAAAAAATCGAGTCTACCATTTTTCTCCTTTTATGTGTTCTTTGTTTCCAAAGACAACGTTTGAGCGTTTTATTTTATGCACGCACGGTGCGACTCGCACAACTTTAGCCGGGCCCACTTAGACCTTCTAAGCGGTTTACCAGTACTCATGTGGGGTCGGTTTTAAAAGCTCTGCGTGGAAGCACCATGCAGCCTAATCCCCGGTTGGCGGGGGGGGGGGGGGGGGGGGGCTTGAAAATTCGTTTCTAATGTTTCATTTGCACACTCATATATGCAGAGTGTCACAAAAAGTGGCATGGCTCATCAGGGTCCTGCACTGTTGGATCGAATTAACCCTTGTCCTGCTAATCCCGGATATGCCTTATCTTTGAAACAATGTAGAACCAGATCAGATGGCTTCTGACGAAGCCATCTGATCAGGATCTATATTGTTTGCCATTCAGATTATGAATTTGTTGCAATAATTTGCATCAAGTAATCTGATTGGCTGATAATCGATAGTGGGTGTGGCATATATAAATATTCAGCAGGACAAGGAACAAAGAAAAACACCCAAAGTCCCCGTTCAGGACCATGTTCGAGCCTGCACAATCGACCTACATGTACTAGTCATCAGTGCTGCAGTGCATTGATTTTCTTTTTTGTTTTATCTACAGTTGAACTTCAATGGCTCGAACACCTTTAGGACCTCGAAAATCTGTTCGAGACAGGGGTAGTTCGAGCCACTAAGGGTTACTGTCCGGAGGCATAACGAGATACTTTTAGACATCTTTCCGGTGTTCTATAATGAAAATATATGCTGTGTGTACTCATTAGAATCGCCTCATCGAGGCGATTCTAATGAGTACACACAGCATACATTTGAAAGATAAAAGACTAAAATCTCTTTCATTATCCCTCACTATTTCTTATGTAGAGCATTTCGCTTGGGACTCAAGAATGGGTTCGACGCATCCATGGTTAACGAGCCATCGGTGTTCGAGCCATCGTAGTTCTACTGTATATTCCATCATGTTAACAAGTCCGTGAAATAAACATCATCCTAAACCCCACTTTACATATAGCGAAAACTATTGTTTAAAGGAGTATACTTTATTTTTCTCATTTCTTGTCGAATAAATAGGTTGTGGGTACACGTTAGAACCGCCTCAATGAGGAGGATATAACGAGCACTCACAACCTATGGTTGAAGTATAAATAAGAAAGATGTCACCTTTTTATCAGCAAAAAATAGCAATGAAGGTATGAAAGAATGCACTATGTCACGCGGAGATGTTATCGTAATGCTGGGAGTTCTTAATTCTTATCCTGCTGACATTACGAAAACACGCCTATACATATACGCAAATACATTGTGAACTTTACCCACAAGAAAATAACAAAACATAAGATGAAAAATTGTGATATTTTTCTTATTTCTGCTCAAAATATAGACCGTGGGTACACGTTAGAATCGCCTCTATATTTTAGAGCAGAAATAAGAAAAATACGGTTTAGCCCTGTAAAGTAGAAGCAAAACAAAGATCAGGAATCGATACAATTAACTTACTCCACCCATCAAAGACCCCAAAGGGAACGAAACACAAACATGAAGCGACCAGACCACAATAGAAACCTAAACAAAGGAAGGCCATAAGGACAGTTACTTTCCCACGAAATGGCCAAATGGCCATCCAAAATAAAAAGACACAAGTGATACACACAGTAAGTAACAAACAACAATATAAATAAACCGCCACAGAAGAACCGCCTTGGAACGGTCAGTGGAAAGAATTTCACTGGTGAGCTTAAATCGATTTTACATGGCCATAATCCTCGCCCTTACCTCTGTCACAGTATACACTAATTTTGTTTAGTCCGCATGAAAAGTAGAAGTAAAACAAAGATCAGGAATTGATACAATTAACTTACTCCATCCATAAAAGACACCAAAGGGAAAGAAATACAAACATTAAGCGACCAGACCATAATGGAAACCTAAACAAAGGAAGGCCATATGGACAGTTACTTTCCCACAAAATGGCCATATGGCCATCCAAAATTAAAAGACACAAATGATACACACAGTAAGTAACAAACAACAACATAAATAAATCGCCACAGAAGAGCCGCCTTGGAACGGTCAGTGGAAGATTTTTAACTCATCAGTGTAACATCTCCGAGAACATACAAATAAAATAACTACAGAGATGAAACAAGGTTGAGGACTCGACAGCATACAACAACAGAATTGCTGAAGCAAAAGAAAATCAACAGTTAGACTCCGAGGGGCCCGACCAAAGACGGAGCATCAGGCGCTTACCAACATAAAGAATAAAATAAAATTCCATTTATGCTTTTACGCTGGAACCGTCATATAATCTTAAGCCCGACCCACCGGTGTGCAATTAAAGAAGTAAGCAAAGTTGCCAACCTTGATTGGGTTAACCACCATGCATGCAGTCTGTTTTATAACATTTATGTTGTACCCAATCTTTATAAATCGACGAACGATTTTACGAAATTGGGTACTAAAGTCATTACAGGCATGTGCTTTTCTAAATTTATATACTAAGTCACCATATAATTCGGGTTCCGATAGGCCATGTTGCAGAAGTTTTTAAGTCCAACATTGAATTTTGAAACCAAATCAGAATGACGTCTATAAAACTTATTAAAAGTAGAAGTAAAACAAAGATCAGGAATTGATACAATTAACTTACTCCATCCATAAAAGACACCAAAGGGAAAGAAATACAAACATTAAGCGACCAGACCATAATGGAAACCTAAACAAAGGAAGGCCATATGGACAGTTACTTTCCCACAAAATGGCCATATGGCCATCCAAAATTAAAAGACACAAGTGATACACACAGTAAGTAACAAACAACAACATAAATAAATCGCCACAGAAGAGCCGCCTTGGAACGGTCAGTGGAAGATTTCCACTGGGGGGCTTAAATCGATTTTACGTGGCCACAGTCCTCGCCCTTACTTCCGTTGCGATTTAGACAAATAATTTGTTCAGTCCGCATGAAGGCCTCCTAACTCATCAGTGCAACATCTCCGTGAACACAGAAATCAAAGAACCACAGAGGTAAGACAACGGTGAGGACTCGACAGCAAGAAACCACTGAAATGCTGGAGCAAAAGAAAACGAACAGTTAGACTCCGATGAGCCCGACCAGAGACAGGCTTTACGTAGTTTATGACCTGATTAAGAAATTTAGCGGTTTATAATTTATTTCGTGTGTTGAAGTCGGATACATGACTAGACACTCTAGCGAATCGAATTAACTGCGAAATATAAACCCCGTACGATGTCGCACGAAGAACATCATCATCCAAAAAAGGAAAATTTACAATCTCGAAATCAAAATCATCACGTTTATCATAAATTTTGCAAGAAACAAATCCATCTACACTAGATAAATGTAAATCTAAAAAGAGGGCCTCGGTATCAGTGGAATTCGCCTTGTTTAACTGAAGTTCTAGGGGATAAATCTGACTGATCAAAGTAAGTATTGTCAATATTTAATAAATCGTCTAAATATCTAGAAGTAGAACTGAAAGCTTCAATAATTTCAGATTGGCTATCAATGGAAAGCGACAACACGAAGTCTCTTTCATAACAATACAAGAACAGATCAGCCACAACCCCAACCTCAGTTTGAGAGTTAATCTGAGAGTTAGATTATCTCCTATCAAAGCGCCCATTCTTCGGAAATATACCAATCCTTTCAGAAGAAGTGGAATGTATCCACGTATTTCTAAGTGCCAAGAGGTGCAGGAGCTGTTCACATTTATGCACTGCGTCTACCGTTTCTTCGTCTGTAAACGGAAGACGTTTTTTTGTAGTTAACATGTCCGATTTGACATGTAAGTCTTCGGATTTGATATATGTGATAACCTGACATACTGCAAATTGTAAAATGCAGTATGTTGGGCAAACTAATTGCATATTAAAAACACGATTTAACGAACACTATCGTAGAATAAGAAAGCCTAAAAAACTGACACTTTCTTGTACCGTCATTTCAAGCGTACAAGTCATTCTTTAAAAGATATTTCTATACAGCCAGTGGAGAAATTTTTACTATGATGTAAATTCTACAGCTAGGTTTAAAATGATTAAACGGCATGAAACTGAATTAAAATGGATTAAATTACTGCAGACACTTTTCGATTGTGCTCTAATGACAGCATTTATCATGAGGTAATATATCTAAAATACCCGATTTTGATATTTCCTCGCTTCTGGACTGTCGAACGCGTAAAACTAGATCGCACGGCACCAGAAAAAAATTACAATTGCACGACCCGCAGAAAAAGCGGCCGACTGAAGTCGGTTGATTTTCTAAGAGTGCCCTAAAATCACCGTGTCATTCTGTCATTCGGTCAATCGGTCATTCTGTCAGTCTGTCTGTCTGTCCGTCCGTAACCCGTTTGTGAAAATTGGTGATAGTGACTTAACCGCTTGGAATATTTAAACATTTTTTGGCATACTGATAGATATCAATGAGATCTAACCAATGAACTTGCGAAATATAACATTCCATTTAGTAAAGCCCGCCGAGGCGAAAAATGTGAACATTTTCGAACTGCTTCTCCTCGGAAACAGTTGGGCCGATTGAAGTCAAATTTCATATGGAGCCTCTATGGGATGGGGGAAACCAAAATTTGCTCATGGGGTCCAGGTAACGTGACCAAATTGGCCGCCAAGCCATATATGGTCTGTCTGTCTGTCCGTCTGTAACCCGTTTGTGAAAATTGGTGATAGTGACTTAACCGCTTGGAATATAAACAATTTTGGCATACTGATAGATACCAATGAGATCTAACCAATGAACTTGCGAAATATTACATTCCATTTAGTAAAGCCTCTCCGAGGCGAAAAATGTGAAAATTTTCGAACTGCTTCTCCTCGGAAACCGTTGGGCCGATTGAAGTCAGATTTCATATGGAGCCTCTATGGGATGGGGGAAACCAAAATTTGCTCATGGGGTCCAGGTCACATGACCAAAATAGCCGCCAAGCCATATATGGTCTGTCTGTCTGTCTGTCCGTCCGTAACCTGTTTGTGAAAATTGGTGATAGTGACTTAACCGCTTGGAATATTTAAACAATTTTTCGCATACTGATAGATATCAATGAGATCTAACCAATGAACTTACGAAATATTACATTCCATTTAGTATAGCCTCGCCGAGGCGAAAAATGTGAACATTTTCGAACTGCTTCTCCTCGGAAACAGTTGGGCCGATTGAAGTCAAATTTCATATGGAGCCTCTATGGGATGGGGGAAACCAAAATTTGCTCATGGGGTCCAGGTAACGTGACCAAATTGGCCACCAAGCCATATATGGTAAAAACCCTTCAAAAATAGTCTTCTCCAGAACCACTGGGCAGATTTCCACGAAACTTGATAAATAGCATCTGGGACGTAGGCCCATCATTAATTGCTAAAATGGTGACCCTGGGTTGACCTTGACCTTCTTTGTGCCTAGGTCAAACTTTGACACATATGCTTTTGTATTGGAAATGTGAGAATGCATTTTATCCTGCAAACGATTCTGAATACAGTACTAAAGTATAAGATATATTTTTGCTCCTTACGATAAGGCGCATTTATTGGGGGAACCGTTTTAGGTCCAGGTTACATGACCAAAATGGCCGCCATACCCATATATGGTAACACTCATAAAGCTAAAAGCATCCGGCGGGTCGTGCACTTCATCTGAAGCACTGGTTATAAACATAAATTACGTGCTTTTAACAGAAACAATACCAGATTGAAGTGACTGTCCATAATATTATTGAATCATGGACGTCTCTCAATGCTTGCTTTTCTAAGTTCATTACCCATTTCTGTATTACGGATTCTGGACACTGAGGCGAAAAAATTCTACCATAGTTCTAATCAGTTATACGATTCTACTCTTTTAACTAGAGGATATGCTCAGCATGCTCTTCGTCCTTTCAGCGATTCTGAAATTAATCACAAATATTATTACATCAAAATATCCTTCATTAATAAGGGTTTGGATTTTTATAGATTTACCTAGTATCTTTCGGGACAGTTTGGTGATTTTATCATTCCTGCTTATTTTCAAAATACTGAAACACCCATAACTTGCTATAAATACAATAAACCTGTTAGATCTATCATTGTTTATTTCAATAAACTTGTTTCTGATCTTGAAATTGACACTAACATGTTACCTGTGATTTTAAACATTCAGTGTATTGCTATCCTGCTGCTGGTCATATTATTACTGGCAATTTAAAAATTATTCCTGATACTAGGATATGTAGTATAATTTCTAAAGGGCCGAAATATCGATTTCCTTCTAAAACTGATTTCAATAAATGAAGAGATGAAATCGCTGCTGCCTTGAATGAATTTGGCAATCGATGGTGTAAACGAGAGTATGTTGAGCATAAAGCTCTTAAAGAATGGAAAATTAGCATTCTGAAATTAGTGGACAGACGTATTTCTTTTTATTCTCAAAATACGAATTACTACCTCCTAAACCTTAGACGTCTATACATCACCTTAAACTAGGTATTCAAGAATTTCATAAGAAGTTTGTTTTGGCTCCAGCAGATAAGGGCTAACAATGTGGTCGTCACTCTTCCGCAAGAACTTGGTGATACTAAGGCCTATGAACTCCAGCCTTTAGCTGTAGAGATGGCTGTTGTTGATGACCACATTTGTCATTCAGCCACCAAGTTTGCTGCCTATGTTACAGAAGGCCAAGGAAAGCATCCTACGTCATATTGGTTACCTAAACTTCATAAAAGACCATTCAAAGCACAGGTTATTGCAAATGCAAGCTCTTGTACCACCACTGAACTCTCCAAATTATTAACGTTATGTTTTACTGCCATAAAAAAACATGTGATAAAATATTGCGACAAAGTCTTCGAGAGATCAGGTAGCAATCTGTTTTGGTCTATAAAAATTCTAATGAAGTTTTAAATAAATTGAAATCCAGACGTTTTCGTGCTTCAAGTCTTTCTACGTATGATTTTTGCACCATTTACACTACACTACCAGGCCCCGGCCAATAGTGGCTTGAAGAAATATAACGGCTGCATGATGCTTCCACGCAGAGCTGAATCCGGCCCGCACACTAGTACTGGTAAACCGCTTAGAGGATCTAAGCCTGTCCAGGAACCGCGGTGCGAGGCGGACCGTCAATGCAAATAAACCCTATTGGTTTCATTGGGCGACAGGGCTTGAGATGTCATTTCATCTCAATGTCGGGTAAAAGTCCCACAAAATTGGAAGCAACGTCTCCAAAATGACCTTTACAGTGTTGACGGAGACGTTAAGCTTAAAATCAACCAACCAACCAACATTACACTTCCTCATAATCTTATAAAAGAAAAACTTAATGATTTAATTGAATGGAGTCTCTGTCTTGTAATGTAAGAAATGCTTTTTTTTTCACTTCTGAAGAGCATAAAAATATACTTTATGGTCATGTCAAAAAGTGTGTGAAGCTCTCATCTTTCTACTTGACAATATGTACATTAGCTTTGGTACCAAGTTATTTAGACAAGTTGTGGGTATTCCGATGGGTACTAATTGCGCGCCCCTTGTGGCTGATCTGTTTTTGTTTTGTTATGAGAGAGACTTGATGATGTCCCTTTCTGCTGAAAACCAGTCTGAAATCATTGAAGCTTTTTGCTCGACTTCTAGATATTTGGATGATTTATTAAATATTGACAATACCTATTTCGATGGTTTGATCAGTCAAATTTAAACCCTAGAACTTCAGTTAAATAAAGCAAATTCTTCTGTTACCGAGTCCCGTTTTTGGATTTACATCTATCTATTGTAGATGGGGTTGTTGCTTGCAAAATTTATGATAAACGCGATGATTTTGATTTTGAGATTGTAAATTTTCCTGTTTTGGATGGTGATGTTCCTCGTGCGCCATCCTATGCGTTTATATTTCGATTTGCCAGAGCGTGCAGTCATGTAACTGACTTCAACACTCGTAATAAATTGTTAACTGCTTAACGTCTTAATCAGGGTTATCGGTTCCATAAACTACGCAAAGCCTTTTCAAAATTTTATAGACGTAATTCTTATTTAATTTCAAAATTCAATATTGGAATTAAATCTCTTCTGCAACGAAGATCTATCGGAACCCGAATTTTATGGTGACCTTGTATATAAATTCAGAAAAGTATATACATGTAAAGACTTCATTGTTGATGTAATGATTTTCTTTTCTTAAGGATTTGTAAAAAAGATAAAAAAAAGAAAAACTAAATGCCTTTAGATTTCAAAAGTTAATACTGTCACTTGAGTCACACTTCTCTCGGAGGGGTGAGTCGAAAAACCAAATCTACCCAAATCCACTGTAACTATTTTCCGCACATGAATATGAATCATTTTTCTGTTGCTGATATGGAAAGGGTTTTAACTCAATGTGTAATTAAACAGGTCTTAAACATTACAAATTTAATTTAATATTATATTGACGATTAAATTAATAAAATGTCATTTATTCGTATTCTCTTTTTTTAAAGATACGCACCTACTAGGCAGGTGTAGTGCGACAAAACATCTTCAAGTCAGAATACACAGATTGCCTGAGGCTGTCCTATGATCATAGCACGCACAGAGATCACCATCACCTGTCTATTTATTTCTTTATTTTAGATTATAACGAAGCAAATACGAAAGAAGAAAGAAAGAAAGAAAGAAAGAAACAGAAAGAAAGTAAACCTGCCTCATTCTTTTAAGTTCCGCATCCTCGTCAACAATATTGTATGATGGTAGAAAGAAAGGAAGAAAGAAAGACAGAAAGAAAGAAAAGAAAGAAAGAAAGAAATAAGATTATCGAAAGCATCACGGAAACATGGCTATGTAATTTTGTCCGCTAGAGCCCAACTATGACAAAGTAAAATTTGGGTTCACAGGAACAAAGATTATTTTTAGTTCTGATCAAAAACATTGATTGTGATACACCAAAGAACGGCCTCGTCGAGTCGGTTCTAATGAGTACCCACAATCTACGTTTTAGCCGTTATACGAGAGAAAGACAGGAAGACTAGAAAGGATGAAAAAAGAGATAGTATTTACTCGCTTCTGGTCATTTTGGTTTTCCATCCAAGTCAACAAAATTTTACTTATATTGAAAGAAAATAAAACAAGAACGAATGAATGCCAACATTAGTAAATAAACGAATACATGATGTTTGAATAGAAAGAAAAAATGATAGAAAGAATGAAAGAAAGAAAAGATTATTCAACAAATGAACGAACAAATTTTCCAAGCACGAGTCTAAATCTTTTACCCCCAACACTGTTTGTGGGGATAAACATTATTTCTTTATTACTTCTGCTCAAAACAGATGTACACGTTAGAACCGCCTAACCAAGACGGTCCTAACGAGTGCCCACATCCTAAATCTATGCTTTGAGCCCGTTATACGAAAGAAAGAAAGATGCAGTTACCGGCTTCCTTGCATCAAGGTTGTAACGCCCTCGTTTACAGTTTGATTCTTATTCAAAAGAAATTTGTTTGTTTGTATTGGAGTTTAACAGCCCAGTCAACACTAGTTTAGGTCATTTTTAGCCGGACAGTTTACCTATTCACACTTTTCATGGGCAGGCTTATACGTAAGCGGTTAACCAGTACAGTGCACATCTCGCCAGAAACTGCGGCTGCCCTTCTTGAAAAACACCGTATTTTTAGCTCACCTAGGCCGAAGGCTCCAGGGGAACTTATAGTAAAGTGGGTCGTCCGGCGTCCGTCCATACTTTTGAGCAGCTATATCTCTGCAGCCTGCAGGCTGATCTCAATCATTTCTCATCTGTAGCATGCCTTTGGTGGGGCATTGATGACATAAGTTTTTTTTTTTGAAATCGCATGAAAACTTTGGTTGTTATGGCAATCACAAGGTCCCATAGACTTACAATGGGAAAATGCTTGTCATCACCGTAGCCCCTTCAGTTTTGATCGGATCTTCCTGAAACTTATATATAAGGTGGCTGGGGATAAAACCTCGGATGAGTTTGAAAACCGGCCAAGTCGCCCCATTTACTATATAGTTATGTCCCTTTGATGGCTGAAAATGTTGATTTTTGACCTTGTCATCACCGTAGCCCTCTAGTTTTGATCTGATCTTTCTGTAACTTATATGTAAGGTGGCTGGGGGTAAAATCTCGGATGAGTTCCAAAACCAGCCAAGTTGGTCCATTTATCACCGAGTAACATCCCTTTGATTGCTGAAAATGCCGATTATTGACCTTGTCATCACCGTAGCCCTTTCAGTTTTGATCGGATCTTTCTGAAACTTATATGTAATGTGGCTGGGGATAAAACCTCGGATGAGTTCGAATACCCGCCAAGATGGCATATTTATCATAGAGTTAGGTCCCTTTTGATTGCTGAAAATGTTGATTTTTGACCTTGTCATCACTGTAGCCCCTTCAGTTTTGATCGGATCTTTCTGAAACTTATATGTAAGGTGGCTGGGGATAAAACCTCAGATGAGTTCGAAAACCGACCAAGTCGCCCCATTTACTATATAGTTATGTCCCTTTGATGGCTGAAAATGTTGATTTTTGATCTTGTCATCACCGTAGCCCCTTCAGTTTTGATCGGGGCTTTCTGAAACTTATATGTAAGGTGACTGGGGGTAAAACCTAGGATGAACTCGAAAACCGGCCAATTTGGCCCATTTATCATAAATTTATTTCCCTTTGATTGCTGAAAATGCCGATTTTTGACCTTGTCATCACCATAGCCCCTTCAGTTTTGATCGGATCTTTCTGAAACTTATATGTAAGGTGGCTGGGGATAAAATCTCGGATGAACTCGAAAACAGGCCAAGTCAGCCTATTTATCATAGAGTTATGTCCCTTTGATGGCTGAAAATGTTGATTTCTGACCTTGTCATCACTGTAGCCCCTTCAGTTTTGATCGGATTTTTCTGAATCTTATATGTAAGGTGGCTGGAGAAGAAATCGCGGATGAGATCGAAAACTGGCCAAGTCGGCCCATTTATCTTAGAGTAACATCTATTTGATTGCTAAAAATGCCAAATTTTGACCTTGTCATCACCGTAGCCCCTTCAGTTTTGATCGGATCTTTCTGAAACTTATATGTAAGGTGGCTGGGAATAAAACCTTGGATGAGTTTGAATACTGGCCAAGTCGGCCAATTTATCATGAGTTACGTGCCTTTGATTGCTTAAAAATGCATATTTTCGACCTTGTTAGCACTGCTGCCCCTTCAGTTTTGATCAGATCTTCATGAAACTTACAAACAAATAAGTCAGGCAGTAAAGCTTGGAGGAGTTTGAAAACTTGTGAGGTTTGCCTATTTGTCACAGAGTAACATCCCTTTGACTGCAGCAGTTAGTTGCTTATTTTTGAACTTGTCATCAAAATAGCCCCATAAGTTTGTATCGGATCTTCTTAGCAAGTCATGAATAAAAGCTTGAATGAGTTTGAAAACTGGTGAGATCAGCCTGTTTATCATAGAGTTACATTCTACTCGATTTGCAGAAATTGCTTACCCTGTCATCATCATGTCCTTCCATTAATCCTTCAGTAAAGGTTGGCACTTCCTGAAACTTTGAATCTGTTAGCTCAGGTGAGCGACACAGGACCAGCTTGGTCCTCTTGTTTATCGTATTTTTCCCCTTTCTTTGTTATTGTTGCAGTATCCTCAATATAACTGAATTTGAACAGGTGTGATTTTGTGATGCGCTACATTGTTTTATTGGACTGAACACCGATGCCCAGGTTTTGTCTGTTTGATTCGCGGTTTAACGTTCCCGTCAACACTTGAGGTCATTTTAAAGGCGAGGCTTCCTTTTAGTGGGACTTTGCATCGGCATTGGGGTTAAATTACATCCCAAACCCTGCCATTCAATTAAACCAATATGGTTGATATGCATGGACGGTCCAACTCGCACCACGCTTCCTGGGCAGTTTTAGAACCTTTAAGCGTTTTTCCAGTATTCCTGAGCGGTTGGTTTCAGCTCTGCGTGGAATTATTATGCACATCACGATAACAAGTCCGTGAAACTAAGACCCCTCTAAATAAGTTCTGAAGTTAGATCCTTTGGAAGCAAGGAATACAGCAAATAAAACAAAATAGCAGACTCCGTGTTATTGAGTCTGTTCATGACCAATACTGAAATGTGCAACACCGGCCACGCCCTCTAGCAACCTCTAACACTTTATATAGAGGAAAATGGGGTTTACGGGGGTATACATTATCTGCCTTTTGTTAAAAAACATTGACTGTGGGTAATAGTTAGAACCGCCTCATTGAGGCGATTCTAACGAGCACCCACAATCTATGTTGAAAGCAAACTATATAAAGCTATTACAATTTTAACTTAATATTTGTACTTTCTAACACCATGATGGACGCCGTGTGTGTGTGTGTGTGTGTGTGAGTGTGTGTGTGTGTGTGTGTTTGTGTGTGTGTGTGTGTGTAAAATCAATTAAAATCTGTGCCAAGTGATGGCGCATTCACGCACTCAGAATCTGAGTTTTCACATGTGGCTTGCAAAAGCGTTCAGTCATTTTCCATAAGTGAATAGTGAAGGCCATGACCAGACTGCGCAGACACGCAGCTTGAACAGAGCATTCTCTAAGCGCAGGTCTCTTTACGAAAACACAGTATGTATAGTTAATTTTAGGAAATTGTGTAATCATAGTATGTCGCTCATTTATGCTAGCAATACGGGTTGTATGCGCGTGTTAGAACAGTCCTCAAAGATTTGTGTTTCACCATTCTGCTAAAGACTGTGAAATGAGGCGTGTACCGTTTCCTAATGTTGGGAAGCCCTTTTGGGTAGGGGCGATAAGTTTCACAGTCTTGCTGGTTTCTAGTCTGAAGGTTATCAGAGTTGGAAAAACAGGTAACCAGACCCCCCTGACCTTGAAAGGTCAGGGGGGTCTGGTTACCTGTTTTTCCAATATTGACAATGTGCAAGCTGGGAGCCAGCAAATAATGCAAATATGGTGAATACTGGAGAGGAATCAATTTTTCTTCAGTGTTTTAATAAAGCCCAGTCAGACTTCAATTTTATGTCATGATGTTGGATAAATGTGGTTTTAATGTTTTTCCGACGTAGTATATCCACTGGAAAAGTAAATCCGTCAATATCAATTACCGGTATGTCAAAATAAACGGTCGGTACATTGTTGTATGGGTTTGTTTGTTTGTTTGATTCGAGGTTTAATGTCCCCGTTAACACTGTTAATGCCGTTTTGGAGAGGTTGCTTCCAATTTTGTTGGACATTTTCCCGACATTGAAATTAAATGACCACTCAAGCCCTGCCACCCAATGAAAGCAATAGGGTTTATATGCATGGACGATCCGACTCGCACCACTTTGCCTGGGCCGCTTCAGCCCTTCTAAGCAGTTTATCAGTACTCATTTTTGGTATTTATCTAAAAAAGTAGCGGTTGATCAGTGCTCATTTTTGGTATTTATCTGAAAAAAAAGTAGACGGCCCTGCCCATCGGGGCTTGAAGAAAATATAACGGCTGCATGAGGCTTCCACGCAGAGCTGAATCCGACCCGCACATGAGTATTGGTAAACCGCTTAGAGGATCTAAGCCTACCCAGGCAAAGCGGTGTGAGTTGGTCCGTCCATGCTTATAAACCCTACTGGTTTCATTAGACGACAGGGCTTGAGATGTCATTTCATCTCAATGTCGGGTAAAAGTCCCACAAAATTGGAAGCAACGTCTCAAAAATGACCTTTACAGTGTTGACGGGGATTTAAACCTCAAAAAAAAAAGAAAAAAAAAGTAAATATCCTCCATTTATGTATACCCCTTTTCTATATGAAGTGGGGTTTATGGAATGTTCATTTTACGGACTTGTTCACGTGAGTAAATGAATGAATGGTTGTTCTCCGAACCAGTTTAAATCCATTTTGTTATGAACATAAATTAGATTGTGAAGAGCAGAATGTGCTTGACCGGTGCTGCAACATACATTTTAAATTTTTTTTTTGGCATATACCCTTGGCCTCCGTGACCGTGGGTAAGAAGAGCGCTGACTCTTAATCACTTGGTCTCTCACCGCTGTGTTTCGAGCATACTTCTAGGCTACGACCACTTGCATTGTCATTATTCTAATTCTTCGTCAAATATTTATGTAATGATCTCCGGTCAGGTGATTTTTATTTATTTATTCATTTTTATTTTTAAATTCCATTTTTCATTCCGTTTTCCCAAAAATAATTTGTTTGCATTTTTATTAATATGTTCGAGTTTATCAAATTCTTTTCGGAAGTAATAGATACTGTACGACACACAAAGAGTGTCGGATCAATGTCGGGCCGATAGCAATAGATGGCAACGTCGTATCTCTGTCGGCCCGACGTTGGCCCGCTGTTCAGGTCTGACTTTGACGATATTCCTATTATAATTAAATGAGCCCCGCCAAGCGAATTTGGGTCTTCGAGCATTCCGTCATGACAGATTTTAACTGCGCATGCCCAGCCATTCAGAGAGGCCAGGGATATGGCTTTCTGTCTGAAGGTTCCCCTTGATTCACTGCTTGTATGAGCGAGCAGCGAAGGTTCTGGCGAGACTGCGCGGATGCGCAGGCTCGCCTGAACCTTCGCTGCTCGCATAGGCGATAAGTACCAAAATCGCTTGACGGGGCCCAAATATTATAAGATGAAAAATGGACACGTGATGATGGTTCTTTTTGTTTTAATGTTGTACTTGATTGAATTTGTGAATTATTATTATTATTATCAATGATTTTTAAATTTGTAAGCCTGACTCACGTGCGGCTCCTCTCTGGGGTGGCCTCCAAGCGGCAGGAGCTGGACATCAACGAGACTTTGTTTTCAGTAAGGCTTGCATTACGAAAATACGCCTATTCAAATAAATTGTAAATGTACCAACAAAAATGAAACTTCTCTGATAAAACGTATGATATTTGTTTATATTTCTGCTCGAAACATGGATAGTTTGAACTCGTTAGAACCGCCTCGGCGTGGCCGTTCTAAAGAGTACCCACAATATGTATTTACCGGAAATAGGAAAAATGATCATTACCCATGTAAACACCAGTTTTAATGTATAAAGGTGAGTTTAAGGGGGTTAAAATTATATAGGTATGTTGCGTGTTTTCGTACCGTCTAGTTTAATCGATACATTTTCGTCGATGACTGACTGACAGTAGCAGTTATGCAGACTCCCCAAGATTTAATACGTTTAGACAGAAATGTTATTACACATTTCCAAAAAGTTTCACACATAAAACACATCTGTGTGCTTTGCATTTACTCAGCCTGCATATAACTGCTACTGGCTATGTCCCCAGCGGGTAAGTACCTTTCCATTTCATAACGCAAAACCCGCCTATACAAATACATTACCACTTTTATCGCCGTAAAAATGAAAATTTTAAGAAGAAAAATTGTGATATTTTTCTTATTTCTGCTCAAAATACAGATTGTGGGCACTCGTTAGAACCGCCTCATCGAGGCGGTTCTAACGAGTACCCACAATCTACATTTTAGAGAAGAAATAAGAAAAATATTTTCTTATTTCTGCTCAAAATACAGATTGTGGGCACTCGTTAGAACCGCCTCATCGAGGCGGTTCTAACGAGTACCCACAATCTACATTTTAGAGAAGAAATAAGAAAAATAATGTATACCCCCGGAAACCCCAGTTTTACTTTATAAAAGTGGGGTTCAAGGGGGTCAAAATAATATAGGCGTGTTTTCGTGATGTTTTTTCTGAGTCAGGCAAGAATTATTCTGGAGATTCTGACATGAAGTACCTATTCTTCATCACAAATAATGATGATAATAAATATAGATAGACGCTTATCAATACTGTCCCGCCCCCGCCTATCGGGGCTTGAAAAATAGATAGCGCTACATGATGCTTCCACGCTGAGCTGCAACCGACCACTTAGAGGCTCTAAGCCTACCCAAGAAAAGAGGTGCGAGTCGGACCGTCTATGCAAATAAATCCAATTGGTTTAATTGGGCGGCAGGGCTTGAGATGTCATTTCAGTTCAATGTGTCGGGTAAAAGTCTCACAAAATTGGAAGCAACGACTCCAATATTATGGTTGATTTTTTTTTTTACGGTGGATTTGGGCTTACGGGGTTTTGAGGAGAAAAATTAAAAAAATTTTTTTTTTTTTTTCTGGAAATTTTCATTTTGGTGGACACACTTTCCAGTATATTTAATAGGCGTGTTTTCGTAATGGGTTGGTTAGTTGGTTGGTTGGTTGGTTCTTTCTTTCTTCCTTCCTTCCTTTCTTTCTTTCTTTCTTTCTTTCTTTCTTTCTTTCTTTCTTTCTTTCTTTCTTTCTTTCAAAAACACACCTATTGAAATTTATGGGCCGAAATATATTCATCACAATGAAATTATCAATTAAAATGTATTTTTATTTTTATTTTTTCATATCGGCTCAAAGCATGGATTTTTGCAACTCGTTAGAATCGCCTAACCACCTCGATGAGGCGGTTATAAATAAGAGTGTTTGTTTGCTTGAATTGAGGTTTAACGCGGGTTCCGTTTCATCTCAGCGTGGAAGCATTTCAGAGGTGCAGCCCAATCAGTTTCTTTCAGCACCGATTGTGGGGTGGGGTTCGGGTCCAAAGAATACCCACAGTCTATGTCTACGATATATGTTTTTTTAACAGAACCACTAAATATAATATGTTCCTCTGTAAACAAAAGTCTTGCTTTATAAAAAGTTGTGTTTTTTTGCACAACTAATAAAAATAATATGTTCCCCTGTAAACAGAGCCTTACTTTATAAAAATTTGTCTTTAATAAGGTCGTATATTCTGCGGTATATTCTGCATGTTTTTTTTTGTTATTTTTTTCACTCAACCGTCAAACATTCACTTGTCTATTTATTTTCCTTTCTTTTCTTCCTTTCTTAATAAAAAAATAAACACATACACATGTAAATAAATATATGAAGAAATAACTATCTAAATAAATATTTTTGAGGTTTACAATTATCTAACATTATTTATAATAGACGTGTGTGAACTATGGTTATTACAGTGATAACCCTGGGCAACCAACTGAAAGATGTTTCGTCACACTACACGCGTTTATCTATAGTGCGTGTTAAATTGTTACAAGTTACTAAATTTGATTATTTATTTGTCCTAAGACTTTGAATGGGCCAGCTATAATTATCAGGAGGATTTTGGTAAATACAGTGGATTTGGGTAGATTTGGGTTTTTCGACTCACCGCCATCTCTTTTCATCACGTGAACAAGTCCGTGAAATGAACACCCCCCTAAACCCCACTTTATATAGAGAAAACTGGGGTTTAAGGGGGTAAACCTTATTTTTCTTATTTTTACTCCAAGACATAGGTTGTGGGTACTCGTTAGAACCGCCTCAATGAGGCGGTTCTAACGAGCACCCACAACATATGTTTGTAGTATTTATAAGAAAAATATCGCATATTTTTATCAGAAAAGTAGCCATTTTGGAGATGTGAAAAAATGCACTATGGCGCACGGGCGTGTTATCGTAATGTTTTGGTATTGGAATGAAGATTATGAGGTAAATTTTGTATGCTAAAAATCTCTCTCAACTATGCACAAAGAATAAAATATCGAAGAAAAGTTGACCATAGCACAGAAAACCCGGTCCGATCCGGTAATTGGGTCCGACCCGGTGTTTGAACGTACCCTCTTCAGAATTGAATTTCAGAATTGTTACTGGTGGCACGCCAAATGACATTCATACACCAGGATGATAGTCCCGACTCTTGGCACGACTATCGCACTTGGATTGACACGAATACACGACCATCTTAATGCTAGTACCTGTAAAAACGAAAGTAGAAAAAAAACTCATGTCTGGTCAAGTGCATTTTATTTAAAATTCTATCTATCTTCTTATACTGAGTCGGTCAAATTTGGCTATTACCTCAGTTGGAAATTCTTTTTATCGACTACAGCCGGTTTTTATTTTATATTGTCGCGTTTTCAGGTAATTTTGTAATATATTTTTCTAAATTATTATTTCAGGCGGGTCTGCCTTAAAACAGTAATGATGCGTAATGAAACGTAATGTAGCGTAATGTAGCGTAAAGATAAACATTTAATGCCTGAAAATGCCTGACCGCGTTTGCGGTGGCCGATCTAGGTCTGCATTGTATGCCTTCGTCCCATTTATTGGACGTCATGGGTTAAATCTCAACCTTTGACTCGTGGAGGTGTGACTAGGACTTGTTTCCATTCCTCGAATCATATGCAGGTATTCTAACGAGTGCCCACAACCTATGTTTGCAGTTATCTCGGATTTCATCAGAGAACCTGACTGGGGTTTATTGGGGGGAGGGGTGGGGTATACATTTTTTTTTCTGCTCCAAGACATAGGTCGTGGGTACACGTTAGAAACGCCTCAACAAGGCGGTTCTAACGAGCGCTCTCAACCTATGTTTTCAGTAAGAAAACAAAAACGATCACAGATTTTCATCAGAAACGTAGCCAGTTTGGAAATGTGAACAAATGTTATATATCGCACGGGTATGTTATCCTAATGAGAATGTAAGAAACAAGAAAGAAAGAAAGAGAAAGAAAAAAAAGAGAGAAAAAAAAAACTTGCAGGCATACAGTGCAGGTGTGAATGGTTATCTTAGATCAAATTTAGGCAAATGCTACATTACGCATCATTATGAAAGAAAGAAAGAACATTACGTGAACAACTCCGTGGAATGAAGTCCCTTTAATCCCCATTCCAAAACATAGGTTGTGGGAACTCGTTAGAACCGCCTCGGCGAGGCGTTTCTAACAAACGCACGCCAACAACCTATGTTTGCAGTATGAATAAGAAGCTACCACGGATGTTCATCAGCGAGAAAACTGGGATCTATGTTGTTTTTTTTTGTTTTGTTTTTTGTTGTTGTTTTTTGTGACTGTGAGATGTCCGGCGTCGTCGTGCGTTGTCCGTCGTCCGTGCGTAAACTTTTCTTGTGAACACACTAGAGGTCACAGTTTGGGGTCAGTCATCATCGAACTTGGTCATAATGATCATCTTGTCAATATCTCGGTCAAGTTCGAATCTGGGTCATGTCGGGTCAAAATGTAGGTCAGTAGGTCAATTCATAGAAAAATAGGTCCAATCATCATCAAACTTGCTCAGAATGATCATCTTGACAATATCTCGGTCAAATTTGAATATGGTTCATGTCGGATCCAAAAGTAGGCCAATGGGTCAAATCATAAAAAAAAAACCTTGTGAAGACACTTGAGACCACAGATTTGGTCCCATCATCAGCAAGCTTATTCAGAATGATTATCTTGACAATATCTCATTCAAGTTCAAATATGGGTCATGTCGAGTCAAAAAGTAGGACCTACTTTATCATAACTTTTGAACCATTTCAGATAGAGCCTTCATATTTGGCATGCATATTTCTTGTGACAAGGGCTTCACATCCATACAAAAAATTGACCTCTGACCTTGACCTTTGAGATACTTTATCATAACTTTTGAACCATTTGAGATAGAGCCTTCATATTTGGCATGTATGTTCCTTCTGACAAGGTCCTTACTATATTGCCAACCATTTCATTTCTACGGTGTGGATCAGGTGAGCGATCCAGGGCCATCATGGCCCTCTTGTTTTTTGGGGGGGGGGGGTCTTTTTTTCTCACAGCTCCAATGCCCAGGTTGTGGGTATTCGTTAGAAACGCCTAAATGTGGCAGTTCTAACGAATGCTCTAAACCTATGATTGAAGTATGAAAATGTAACTATCACAGATCTTCATCAGGAAAATAGCCAGTTTGGAGATGGGAAAAAATGCTATATATTGCACGGGTATGTTATCATAAGCAAAATTTGCATCTTTACGCTACATTACGCATCATTACGCCACATTAAATCAAAGCACTGAGAGTACTGATGGGTCTACTGTCTCTGAGTGTAGGTTGGGAAAATGCTCCTGAACGATATCCTTTAACCATGCACTGTAAGAATAGTGAAGACCCTGATAAGGGTCACACTGTTTGCCAAGCCCAACCCATGATTCCAGCCCTGAATCTATAGATAAATCGTAGATAAAGGTAAGGCGGTGACCTAACTACAATAAAAATTAACGTTCCTATTTTCTCCAGCACTGAAAGAGCTACTTGCACTAGCCGGCCTTGGTAGCTCAGTCGGATGCGCGTATGACTGGTGATCAGGCGGCCACGGGTTCGATACCTGCGGGTGTTGCCAATATTCTTTTGTGGAGATTGACAATGAAATCTTTTCTACTGTCATTAGCTGCCTTCCGCTGATTCAAGAAGGCAGCGAAAGAATGTGCACTGTACTGTTACAAGCCTGTCGAGGAAAATTGTGGATAGGTAAACTGACCGGTTCACAAATTACCTAATTAGTGTTAACTGGGCCGTTACACTCACAAAACAAACAAACAAGACATAAAACTGCTGATACTTTCAAAGGAGTAATATCCACCAAAGCAGAAAGTTTTTAGAGAGAGAGAGAGGTGGAAAACACTCGGGAGCGCGGAAAGTGAAAAAGATCAGATGAATGGGCTTCAACGTGTGAAGTTTAATGGCTTTACAATTCGGCATGTGTCTTTAATGATAATTTTGAATGATGTCTTGTCTGCTTTAATAGATATGCTGTTAATATCCATAATGACATTTTGTTAAACAGTGGACACCCGCCAATCTCACTTCAGGTGTGAAAATCTTCAATTAATAATCAACACAAACACCTATAATCGTGCGCCCAATTAATCGGAAGGTGCGAAAATCATTTAATATAAGAAAGAAAGAAAGAAAGAAGAATAAAATGAACTGAAATAAAAATGGGGTTTACGGGGGTATTCATTTTTTTTGCTAAAGAAAAAAAAAACAACAAAAAAAAACAACAAAAAACAACAAAAACATAAAAAACATAAAAGGTGGGCCCTTGTTAGAGCCGCCTCAATGAGGCGATTATAATCGACACCATCAAGCTATATTTGGACTAGCCATAAGAAAAATATCGAAAATTATCTATGAAAAAGCTAGTTCTAGGTTTGAGAAGGATGCTATTTTAGCAACGATATCTAAATAAAAACAATTGAAACAGAACTGAGCAAACAGGAAAACCGCGCCTGATTTGTTTGTTTGTTTCATTTGAGGTTTAAATTTAGGCATTGTTTTGTGCCCCATTCTTCACACAGGCGGAGCGACATGTGTCATGCAAAAGCAACTCTAGAAGATGACCGGCTCTGTATTTGAAGATGGTTAGAAGATAATTTTAAGTTGATCTCCACTATGGATCGCGAAAACCTCACTGGGAGTTGAGTAGTTTGGGTATCATGATACGGGGAAAAAGTTTTATCTGTTCTGGAGTATTTATAAATTCATAAAATATGCTATATTACGCATCATTACGCCACATTACGCATCACTATGGCACATTACGCATCATTACGCATCATTACGCCACAATACTGTATTTAGGTACATCGATTATTTCAGCCTCGATAGCGCAGTGGTTAACGCGTTCGACTTATGATCGAGAGGTTGTGCGTTCGAACCGGCCACCGGTATCGAGGTGTGTCCTTGGGCAAGACACGTAATGACACTGCTCCACTCCACCTTGGTGTAAATGGGTAGCAGTGGTGTAAAAGGTACTGCATCCAGATGATGGAAATCAGGAGTGCAAGATTACAAATAAGGAGAGCAGTAGTAGAATTTCCCAGTACTTGGCATTTACAAGGAAGAATGGGAACAGAAGGTGTTCTGAGGGCTTGCGAAACTTCAAGTCCTCAGGCCGTACAAACTTGGCTTTACTTCTAATCTTGGCCGGATACATCGAAACCAACCACGGCCCAAGGTTTCGCTGCGGAATATTGCAAAGGTTCCGAGAAATGAATAGAATGTGAGGACTGTAAAAAGCGCTTTCACTCCTCATGTCCTGATTTGGATAACAGTCAATTGTTAGAAACTGAATCTAGAGCTGGAACTTGGTATTGCAAAGACTGCAAAGCTGACTGTGGTCTTTGCAGTGGTGCTGTCCTTAATGGCCACAAAGCCGTTCAGTGTGATCAATGTGAAATGTGGATACACACTGAATGTTCCTTCATTTCAGATGCAGAATATGGCACTTTGGTAAATTCAAGCTGCCACTGGATATGTCCAAAATGTGAGGTCTGTAACTTTTCAGACTCCTTCTTTGATGAATATGTAGAACTGAGTAAGCCAAACAGGTTTGAACCTCTGTCAGAGGATAAGAGAGGCAAATCTTCGACTGCTGATGAAACTAAGTCAAATTTTGTGAAAGGTTTGAAACTTTGCAGTATAAACATAAATGGATTTAGAGGAAAAATTCTTGAACTTTTAGCTTTCCTCGATACATCTCAAACTCATATTGTTGCTTTCAGGAAACAAAGATTGACAGTTCAATTACTACATCTGAGCTTTTCCCTGAAACCTGTCAGTACTGTGTCTACAGAAAAGATAGGAACTCTCATGGCGGTGGGGTGATGTTGCTCATTCATAGAGACATTCCTCACATGCCTTTCATGGAACTGGAAAATGACACCGAATTGGTCTGGGTTAAGGTTTTTGCAAATAAAACTTCCCACTTCGTAGCAAAGTAGAAGTAAAACAAAGATCAGGAATTGATACAATTAACTTACTCCACCCATAAAAGACACCGAAGGGAAAGAAATACAAACATTAAGCGACCAGACCATAATGGAAACCTAAACAAAGGAAGGCCATAAGGACAGTTACTTTCCCACAAAATGGCCATATGGCCATCCAAAATTAAAAGACACAAGTGATACACACAGTAAGTAACAAACAACAACATAAATAAATCGCCACAGAAGAGCCGCCTTGGAACGGGCAGTGGAAGATTTCCACTGGGGGGCTTAAATCGATTTTACGTGGCCACAATCCTCGCCCTTACTTCCGTCGCGATTTAGACAAATAATTTGTTCAGTCCGCATGAAGGCCTCCTAACTCATCAGTGCAACATCTCCGTGAACACAAAAATCAAAGAACCACAGAGGTGAGACAACGGTGAGGACTCGACAGCAAGAAACCACTGAAATGCTGGAGCAAAAGAAAACCAACAGTTAGACTCCGATGAGCCCAACCAGAGACAGAGCATCAGGCACCAACCAACATTATCTCTCTAATTTTCAATAAGCCTTCAAGTTGGTATCGACCACCAAATGGTACGATCGAAAACTTCCAGTTGTTTAAAGACCAACTGGATTGCATCAAATCGCAGCATAAGGGTAAAAAACTGCCGGCTGTATATGCTCTAGGTGACCTCAACTGCAGAGACATTGCTTGGCCCGACAGGCTCAGCAAACAAGGCACAATGCTGAGTCAGTCGGAAGGACAAATATTAATTGATATTATGAACGATCATGGCCTTGAACAAATTGTTAACTTCCCCACTCGTGGTAAGATCAAATTGGATCTGATCCTTACGACTTTGCCAGGACAATTTGAAGACATTCATTCCCCAGATAAACTAAGTGATCACGATATTGTCTCCGGATATTTAAAAATTCACATCCCACCAATAAAGAAACCTCGGAGGAAGGTGTACTCATATCAGAAAGGTGACTATCAAACTATGAGGAAGGATGCACTCAGATTTGCAAAGGAGAAATACTTTAATGGTCATTCAGATGCTCGGTGTGTACAGGAGAATTTTGATATGATAACTTCTTTCATTCATACTTCGGCCGAAAATCATATCCCCTCAAAACCTAGTAGGTCTGTATCTTCTATTCCCTGGATCACTCAAGAGATAAGGAGAAACAATCGCAGAAGGAATAAGATTCATGCAAAGGCAAAAAAAGACAGGAAGTGGTAAACTCCGGACAAAATTTGATAACTTGAGAAGTAAAATCAAGACTGATATAAAAAATCAGCATGATTTGTATGTGAATAACTTGGTAGGTGATGTAAAGGCAAATCCCAGAGACTTCTACATATATATCAATAGCCAGAAGAAAGACGGGCAAGGTATCCCGCCCCTTAATAAAAGAGGCGGGAGCGGGGTTGCTGAATCAGACTCTGAAAGGGCAGAGGAACTAGTTGGTCAATTCAATGATGCGTTTAATAAAACTGAGTTCACGGAGGTTCCATTGACTGGAAGATCGGCCCCATTCATGAATAATATTGTTGTGACAGCTGCAGGCGTGATCAAGTTACTTCAAGGCTTAAACCCCAGTAAGGCATTAGGACCTGATGAGCTTCATCCTAGAGTCCTGAAGGAACTAGCAAATGAGTTGAGTCCAGTCTTTGCACACGTGTTTCAACAGTCTCTTGATACGGGTGAAATCCCCAAAGAATGGCTCTTAGCAAACATCTGTCCACTCTTCAAAAAAAGGAGATAGGGCTCTTGCCCGTAATTAGCGCCATGTGTCTCTGACTTGTGTTCTGTGTAAATTGCTGGAACATATAGTCTGCTCAAACATCATGGCCCACTTGGACGAACATAAACTTTTGTCAGACAGACAACATGCATTTAGGAAAAGGCACAGTGGTGAAACTCAGCTAAGCACAGTTATTGATGACTGGGCAAAAATCTTGGACAAAGGGGGACAGGTGGACACATTTATTCTGGACTTCGAGAAGGCTTTTGACACCCCTCCTCATGAACTACTTAAATCTAAGTTATTTGGTTATGGAATTGGGAGAAAGATCCTCAAATGGATAGATTCCTTTCTTTGCTTCAGAAAACAGCGGGTTGTTGTTAATGGTGAATCTTCGGAGTGGGCTCCAGTTTTGTCTGGAGTCCCGCAAGGACCGTTCTTGGTGACTGGTCCACTTTTATTCTCCCTGTACATCAATGATATTTCCACTGAGTGAGTGAGTGAGTTTTAGTTTTACGTACCACCAACAGCTAAGGTCATACGGAGACGGGACCTCGGTTTAAAGACTCATCCGAAAGTCTGGAGAAGCCCGGGATCGATCCTGCGATCCCTGGTTTACAAGGCGACTAGCGGTACCACTGCACCACGGAGGCTTCTAAAATATTTCCACTGACATTGACTCAGAAATAAGATTGTTCGCAGATGACTGTGTTACCGGGAAATTAGAGATACCAATGACTCAGTGAAACTTTAGGCTGACATAGATAGATTAGGATGTTGGGCCCGAAAATGGGGCATGAGATTTCAGCCAGTTAAATACAATATTATGCAGATAACTAGGAAGAGGTCTAATAAAGTTGAGGCTTCTTACACCTTAGAGGGAACGGTCCTCGAGAATGTGGACTCCATTAAATACCTTGGAGTGACAATCTCACACAACTTGAGATGGAATACTCATATTAGCAACATGTGTACTAAGGCAAATAGAACGCTTGGGTTCCTGAGGCGAAATCTTCATCAGTGCCCCCAGGATGTTAAAAAGGCAGCGTATAAAGGTCTTGTTCGCCCAATCTTGGAATATGGTAGTTGGTGGCTGAATGACAAACATGTTTATCTACTATAGCCCTCTCTTCATCTAAAGGCTGAAGTTCATAGGCCTTAGTACCACCAAGCTCCTGCTTATGCGTGTTAACATAGTGGAGCCGTCTCACAACGACGACGTTGTTAGCGGCCTTGTCTGCAGGGGCCAAAACAAACTTCTTATGAAATTCTTGAATACCCAGTTTAAGATGACGTAAAGACGACTTGGGCTTAGGAGGTAATAAGTTAGTATTTTGAGAATAGAAAGAAATGCGTTTATTCACTAGTTTTAAAATGCCAAGTTTCCAGTCCTTAAGGGTTTTTGGCTCAACATACTCTCGCTTACACCATCGCTTAAAGTCAGACTGATAATGTATAAAATCTGAAACAGTTAAATCTTATGAAAAGTCCAATTTCTTTTAGAATTCCTCAGCAGAAATAATAATTTAGTTTATACTAATTTATTTTAGTTCGATTGCGATGAAAGCCGGGTTCGAGCCTCACGCTGACAAAAGTGTTGTGTCCTTGAGCAAGGCACTTCATCCACATTGCTTAAAAAAATAAAATACATGTAATTAAAAAAAAGTACTGGTTACCACCCAGGAAATCCTGCTCGTAATGCTCAGATGTGAGCGAGTAGCAGTATTAGGAGAAAAAAAAAGATTCAAGCTTATTGAATCGCTCTCGAACACTCATTCCGGGTGTTTTCACGCGCGCGAGAGAGAATCAGAATCAGAATCAGAATTGTTACTGGTGACACGTCAAAAGACATTCATACACCAGGACCTGTGATGTGGGAAGTTAGTCCCTAGCTCTAACCAAAGAGGTAAATTTAGCTACACAATCATCAGCACCTTCAGCTGTCGAAATAATCGAATCGGGAAGGGCATTCCAATCTCTAATGGTTCTGGGGAAGAACGACTCTTTATAAATGTCAATTCTTGCAGTAAGGGTCTGAAACGCCAACGAATGGTGGTTTCTACAGTGTCTAGCTGGGGGAACAAGGTCATCTGTTGGAATGCTGGCAGCACCTTTTAGACCTTTGTATAATAGGATTAGCCTACTGTCTTTTCTCCTTTTCTTGAGAGACTCCCATTTTAATTTTCCAAGTATTCCAGTCATGCTCCCAGTTTCAAAGCAGTAATTGCCTGTTACAAATCTAGCAGCTCTATTCTGAACTTTCTTCAGTGCCCTCAGGATGTAAAAGAGGCAGCATGTAAAGGTCTTGTTCGCCCAATCTGGGAATATGGTAGTTGTATCTGGGACTTGTAGCAAAGCGCAATAATAAATAAAAGGCAACAAACACCTCGAAAAACCACTCGTTTTCTAAGGCTTCAGTTCACCTTCAGCAGGAGAAACTAAATTTAGCCAAAATGTGTGAAGTACGGGATTTGGTATTTACTCCAAAGATGCCGATATCAATGGGCTCCTGAATGTAATTCCCCGTTTTTTAAATAACTTCCTCGTAAAAATTATATAACTTATGAAACACAGAAAATGCACAGTTTCTTTACCTTTTTAGCGATCTAATTCCTCACCGGATGTCGCTCTAATTGCTTCATGTTCTTACCCAATGGTTACGCATTCTATCGTTCCGTAGGCGTGTGAATGTCATTTGACGTGTCACCAGTAGCAATTCTGATTCTGATTCTGAACAAAATCGGCCCATACAAATTAGGTCCATCATTTTAATGATGGTATTCACCATATTTGCATTATTTGCTGGATCCCAGCTCGCACATTGTCAATTTTGGAAAAAAGGTAACCAGACCCCCCTGACCTCTTAAGGTCAGGGGGGTCTGGTTACCTGTTTTTACAATACTTATAATCATCAGACTAGGAACCAGCAGATAATGCAAAAAAGGTGAATAATTGAATGTGTGTGTGAATTAGAGTTTAACGTCGCTTTCAACAATATTTCAGTCATATCAC
Organism: Lucinisca nassula; assembly: GCA_963580285.1. NCBI lineage: Eukaryota > Metazoa > Mollusca > Bivalvia > Lucinida > Lucinidae > Lucinisca > Lucinisca nassula. Next base: position 134,038 of record CAUZLF010000336.1, on the reverse strand, counting down.
GACGGTGTCTGGTTACGACAGGGAGCTCAATGCTCCCTCTTATAATGCTGCCTCACTGAAGTATCATGTCCCAGACACATTACATGATATCACACCCAGTCGCATTATCCTGACACTGGGTCGACCAATCCTAGCTCTACCCCGTAAATCTGAGTGCCAAGCGAGGAGCAGCTAGTACCATTTTTAACGACTTTGGTATGTCGCGGCCCGGGATCGAACCCGTGACCTACCATTCCCCGGAGCGGACACTCTACCAACTGAGCCATCGGAGCCGGTTAATGGTATAATTGAATGAGTATGTTTCCATATAATTGGTTTGCTTGCACGGCCGAATCAGTAGCATGTAAGTCGAAGAAGGGGAAAAACTGAAAAATATGTTTAGTTAGTGAACTTAATATTATTTCCTAATTTCGCGCATTAACATTTGCCTGGTTCCGAGGAAGCCGTTCGAACATTATACCGCTTGTAACAAAGTAAATATGTAAGCAAGTGTCCAATAATTAGCATATACAGCTCAGCTTGCTCAACCGTACAGTATGGTCATGATCGCTGAAAGTATGAGGAAGCTCTGGCTACTTCACGATTCATAGATACAGTGTACAGCGAAGAAACAAATCAGACTGCGTGGATGCACAGGATGATGTAAGTCTTTGCTGGACCCCATTGCTAGGCCAACATATAGCTATCGATGTGCCTTCATCAAACGAAACCGAAAGCAAGAAATAACTTATGGTTGACTGGCACGTGCCCCAATAAGGACTGGGATTTGAGTAATATAATAATCGTTTTGTTTGTTACTTAACGGCACGTGTCAATAAAGGTAACAACATTAAGTTATTATTGATCATCATTTTGCATACCGAAATGTGTTAACAAAATAATGAAATAAATGAATAATGTCGCCAGAACTTCAAATTCCAAGTTCATAAATATTCATTTTCCAAATAAAAACACCATCTTTAAATTATTGTTATTTCATATATTCCATTACAAAGGTTGCATTGCGAGAAGACTCGCATCAATTCAAAATAAAAACACATGTTTTATATATTATTTTTGTTTCATATAATACCATTCCACATCAAAAATTACTCATTTTTTATTTTTATTTACATTGCGAGAAGACTCAAATCTGAGGGAGACAATTATTGAAAAATAATAATATAAAGGCCGAGCGGTATAAAGGGGTAAAATTAAGCGTATATTCTTTTTATCATAAACTAATCAGCACAATATAACCTTCATTTTTTTTATTTTGGCTGTTATTTAGTCCATATAATTGCATTAATTTCGTTTATGGGCCGAAATTGCTATGGGCCGATTTTGTCATGGGCCGATTTTGACATTGGCTGATTTTGATATCGGCCGAAATGGGCCGGAACGACACAATGAAGTGACATCTCAAGCCCTGTCGCCAAATGAAACCAAACAGGCTTATATACATTTTACGGTTAGACTCGCCCCACTTTGCCTGGGCAGGCTTAGTCCTCCTAAGCGGCTTACCAGTACCATTGTGTGGTCAGTTACAGCTCTGTGTGGAAGCATTTGCAGCCAAATCTATTTGTCCAAGCCCCGATGGGCAGGAGCCAGAGTTGACTTAGGTGCGAGTTGACAAGAAACCTTCTGAAGCAGAATGATGATGATGATGATTCCGTGTTTAACGAGGCGTCAACCCTCCAGGGCTTGAGATGTCACTTCATTTCAATGTCGGGTAAAAGTCCCACAAAGTTGGAAGCAATTGTCTCCAAAATGACATATACGGTGTTGAAGGGGACGTTAAACCTCAAATCAATCAATCGATCTGAAAGGAAAGATTCAAACTTAGCAGGCAAAGTGGTGCAAGTCAGACCATCCAGTGCATATAAGCCCTTTTGGTTTCATTGGGTGGCAGGGTTTGAGGTGTCATTTCATATCAGTGTGGGGTTAAAGTCAGGCAACACTGTAAGCAGCATCTCCAAAATGACCTAAATAGTGTTGACAAGGATGTTAAATTTCAGTGCTAACAAACAAACAAAACCTATGCGTCACCTCATACCTTAGTCAACTAGTACCTGTTTTTGGTCTTTATGAAAACTCCTGATCCTTTTTCCGGAAGAGGAAGACGATATATAGTGTGTGCATTACCATAACACACATATGCACTAAAATGGTGCCTTTCATATGTCTGAACCCCATATCCTCGCAGCCAGATGATTTTTATACCCCACGGGAATCTTTGATTCGGGGGAGGGGGGGGGGGGCATATGGTATTTACCCTGTCTGTCTGTTTGTTTGTCTGTCCATCACGTCTGTCTGTTTTTTGTCTGTCCGTCACAAAAACTTTAATCTTGATCATAACTTCAAAAGTATTTGACCTAGCCCCATGAAACTTCACCCTTTATTCACCAACACAAGGGCTACATTCTGACCAAGGGCCATAACTCTGTTGTCGTTTTTGGCTGAATTATCTCCCCTTGAAATTTTGCAAAAACTCGGAAATTGGCTCCCACGGGGGCATTGGTCACCTATAGTGACAGCTCTTGTTTTCTGAATTGTATCCAAACATAGTGTATGGGTGCTCGTTAGAACCATCTCATTAAGTCAGTCCTAACTTAGTTTCCCCCAGCTCCTAAAGCTGGTCAGGAAAAAGGGCACTTTCAGCGCGTGAAAAATGGGCACGTTAAATATGAACAACTGTGTAAAATAGGCACATTCCCATGCAGCACCTTGGTAAAGGGGCACATCTCTCAACTTGAAATGAAAAGGTCCTTCTCTTACCCTTTGTCTTCAATGCTAATCTAGAGCCCGCAGTCGAATGCATGCCATCGCAAATCTCCAAGTTTCTGGCATATCAAATATAAGACTTTTCTTGCACACCCTGGCTGGTGTCATTGAACAGGGTTCTCACTAGGATTTTGAAAATTTAAGTAAAAATGCTGTCCTCCAGAGAAAGTTGGAGTTTTATTACCATGCTTTTCTATTGAAACTTTCCAAAAAGTTTGAGTCAGAAATGAAAAAGTAGGAGTAAGTCACTCCAAATATTGAGTTAACGAGAACTCTGTTGAATACATCTTATCATAAGGAACAAGATATATGTGGTTTAGGGATGGGGATCTGAACGGTTTCAGAGATATACCAGTAAGTCCTTTAATGAAATGTAGGGGTTGGGGCATGGCCCCAGCACACCCAGGGACCTCCTGGAGGTCCACTGGGGGTGCACTTGGGCCTTGCCCCAACCCCTCCAGGTTGGAGTCACTGAAAGCTTCTTATCATAAGGAACAAGAGTATATCAGCTTTAGGCATGGGGATCTGAATGATTTCTGAAATATATGTCCTTTTATGAAGTGGAAGGGTGGGGCATGGCCACAGTGTAACCCAGTGGTCACTGTAGTTGGTGTTTCTAAATTCGTCTTATCATGAGATACAAGAATAACTAGAATACTGTCGATGGGTGCCATCGCAAATTCCCACGCTTTCTACAGAGGGGCCAAGTACCGAAAACCCCTCACCCTGGGCCCTAATTTGACCCCAGGGTCAAAATATTACCTGTATTATATTCTACTAATCATGCCCTTCAATTTGATATGCCACATGACTATGTTCCAAAAACTTAAATTTTGACCCTATGACCCCTCCCCCAGGGCCCCAATCTGACCCCAGGGTCAAAATTTTACTTGTATCGTATTCTACTAATCACCCCCTTCAGTTTGATATTCCATATGACTATATTCGGTAATATTTGAATTTTGACCCCCTGACCCCCCAAGTCCGACCCCTTGGGCATGACCCAGGGGTCGCAGCCAAAATCTCGTTCAGTATGTGTTACATATATCATTAATCATTACTTATGCAAAGTTTGGTTTCAAAATCTATAAAATTGACTTTGAAATTGAATTTAATTGATATTTGACCTTTTGACCCCTCCCCAAGTCCTCTGGGGGCGGGGCCAAACATAAATGTGACGTTGCACGCCCTCATCATGTAAGGAAGCTGTGTACCAAATTTGGTTACATTCCGACCAGTGGTAAAGGAGTTGATAGCGTGATGGACAGACGGACAGACTGACGGAGGCGTTCACAATATCCCCGAACGCTTTTTTTAAAAGCGTGGGGATAAATATATGCTTAGGGGTTGGGATCTGAATGGTTTCTGAGGTATAATGAAATAGAGGGGTTGGGGCTTGGCATGGCGCACCCGGCGGACCTCAAGGTTGGAGTCACTGAAAGTGTCTTGTCATAAGGAACAAGAGTACATATGGTCTTCAATGCTAAACTAGAGCCCGTAGTCAAATGCACGCCATCGTAAATCTCCACGGTTCTGGCAGATCCAAATATAAGGTTGTTGTCGCACATCCCTGGCTGGTGTCATTGAACAGGGTTCTCACTAGGATTTTGAAAATTGAAGTAAAAATGCTTTCCTCCAGAGAAAGTTGGTGTTTTACCATACTTTTCTATTGAGACTTTCCAAATAGTTTGAGTCAGAAATGAAAAAGTAGGAGTAAATTAAACCAAATATGGAGTTAACGAGAACTCTGTTAAATACATCTTATCATAAAGAACAAGAATATATGTGGTTTAGGGGTGGGGATCTGAACGGATTTTGAGATATACCTGTAAGTCCTTTAATGAAATGGAGGGGGTGGGGCATGGCCCCAAAGACCTCCTGGAGGTCCCCTGGGGTGCGCTTGGGCCATGCCCCAACCCCTCCAGGTTGGAGTCACTGAAAGCTTCTAATCATAAGGAACAAGAGTATATCTGCTTTAGGCATGGGGATCTGAATGGCGTCTGAAATATATGTCCTTTTATGAAGTGGAGGGGTGAATACATCTTATCGTAAGGAACAAGAATATATGTGGTTTAGGGGGTCGGGATCTGAAGGGTTTCTGAGATATACCGGTAAGTCCTTTTATGAAATGGAGGAGGTGGGGCATGGCCCCAGCGCACCCCAGGGACCTCCGGGAGGTCTTCTGGGGTGCGCTTGGGCCATGCCCCTACCCCTCCAGGTTGGAATCCCTGAAAGCTTCTAATCATAAGGACCCACAGGCATTAGACTTCCTGCCTTGCCGTAGCCCTGGGGGGCTCAATTCCCACTGGGTACATTGCCGATGTGGTCTTTGTGCCCACTGGGAAGAGCTAAAGGAAGTACCACCAGTTTGCCGTGGGTGGCGTCCTGTAAGCCGGAAGAAGGGATCCTGGAGGTTGAGGGTTACCTGGGATTGCAGTGCTTCAGGTACCAAACACGCCTCTTTAGCCTGGCTTTTCGGTGTAGACGGGTGGCCGTGCGGTCTGGCACGGTCAATCGGCTGGTCGCACCGAACCCTAGAGATACCTCTTTGCTTTCTTTACCATTCTTTTTGTATCTTTCCTGATACCAACCATATGCCCATTTTCCTTACCCCTTTCTGTCTTTTTATCTCTAGAAGGCGGTGGCCAAACTGACCAATCATGTAGGCGTTTTGTTTATGCGAGTATATCTCACGTGTATCTCTAACACTTGCGAGTCGGAAAACCGCTCCATTATGGTGTTCCCTTGTAGGGCTCCAAGGAGGACGGAGAGCACTTGACACGAACATTAAAGCTTTCTTCATGGCGAAGAACAAAAAATCATAACCACAACGCACCAAAACGTACAAAAGACGAGGATTCATCTGAATCGGATGAACACAGTCAACAATCCAGTCAGCAATCAGGTCAACAATCTAGTCAGCAGTCTGCTGAACCAAATCTCAACAATGTTCCGCGTTTCTTGGTAATCACGTCACTTGATGATACACGGACTGTATCCAACCTTTCTCCCTTTGTCATCGAGAAAAGTATTCTTTCCATTGCTGGACACCCTAAGAGTATTAAAAAACTCAAATCGGGTGATCTTCTCTTGGAAGTCGAGAGAAAACAGCAAGTGGTAAGCCTGCTAAACACCAACAAACGCTTTGATCTTAAAGTTAAAGTCTCGCTACATAACACGCTCAGTTCATCAAAGGGAGTGATTCGCAGCCCAGAACTGCGTCCTTGTTCAGATGAAGAGATTGTCGATAACTTGAAAGATCAGGGAGTTGTTGGTGTTTGTAACATTAACGTCCGTAGAAATGGTGTACTAAAACCAACAGCAACTTATGTGTTGACTTTTAATACACCAAGTCTACCCAAGAAAATCAAAGTAGAATTTCTTTCCATTAACGTAAAGGTATACATCCCAAACCCTCTTAGATGTTACTCTTGTCAGGCTTTTGGCCATCACGAAAGCAAATACCAGAGAAAAAACCTCTGTCCTAATTGTGGTGAAGAAAAACATGTTGATATTCACCTCAGCTGCAAAAATGAGGCCAAATGCGTGAATTGTGGTGGAAAACATGCTGTTTTCTCCTGAGACAGTCTGGTTTGGAAAAAAGAATAAGAAATACTCACTGTCAAATACCAAAGGGGGATAACATTCCCAGAAGTGCGGAAAATTGTTGAAGAGCGTGGCACAACACCAACAACCAGTTACGCCAGCATCACAAAGGGTGCCGGTGTAAATGTTTCCAGCTCCGCTACACAGACTCACTGTTGAATCAGGCATAGCTGAACTGAAAAAATCTGGGGCATGGAGTAAACCCACTCCAGCACTGCAAAGTTCAACCAATTTATCAAATGGAGCAATCCAGGTTGCTCCGGATCGGTCGACAGCGACCGAACCGAAGCCAGCGCCGCATGCAAAAGAGAAACTCGGCTCAGGTCGATCTAATAATGGATCGGAAGATCCGATCAAAAAGCAACAATTGTCTCAAAAACAGACAGACAACTTAAAATGGAAAGAGACAATATAAAATTTCAGAACAGATTCTGATCTTTGAGTTACAGTGATATGGAGTTCACTGAAACTCCATCAACACCAAGTGGCAATAACAGATCGAGGTCAACAACACCACGAGGTGGCGGTAGCAGATCTATATCACCAATTGCAACTCCAAAATAGTTTCTAGCCTTAATCTCTTCATAAAATTGATTTAAAACACAAAATAATACAATGGAATTGTCGAGGTCTTAAATCAAATTATAATGAACTCCTACTACTTATTATCCCCACGCTTTTCGGAGAAAAAGTGGGGATATTGTAATGGTCTTCGTCGTCCGTACGTACGTCCGTCCGTCCTACCGATAACTCCTCCTAGACGGTTATAGATAGAAACTTGAAACTTTGGGAACTGATAGATCTTTGGTCTTGGGAGTGCATGGCACTTTTGGAATTTTAATCACACCCCTGCGGGTGGGCCTAGGGGTCGGGGCCCGCGGGGGTCAAAAATCAAAATTTCCAGAACATGGTCGTGTAATATATCAAAGCGAACGGCATGATGAGTAGAAAACATTACAACCAAAATTTGACCCCTTGGGTCAATTTTGAGGTCACCAGAAGTCAAAAACTGATTTTGACCCCTCTACCCCCATACATTACTGTTACCGGATAACTTCTCCTAGACCGTTATAGATAGAAACTTGAAACTTTGGGAACTGATAAAACTTTGGCTTGGGGAGTGCATAACATTTTCGGAATTTTGATCCTACCCCTGGGAGTGGGGCCAGGGGTGGGGCACCTTGGGGATTAAAAATCAAAGTTTTCAGAACATGGTCGTGTAGCATATTAAATCGAACGGCATGATGAGTAGAATACATCACAATCAAAATTTTACCCCTCGGGTCAAACACCCCAAGGGGATGACCCAGGGGGTGGGGCCCGCAGGGAAGCGTGGGGATATGCGATGGCTTGCCATCGACTGCGCGATTCTAGTTTCGTTATTATGTCTCCCCCGAAATTTTTTTTTTCGGAGAGACATATTGTTTTTCCCCCGGGCGTCTGTCTGTCCGTCTGTCACACTTTCCTGTCCGCTCTATAACTTGAAAACCGTTAGAGCTATCTTCACGAAACTTGGTATAAATATTAATCAGCATTAGGCAACGTACAGTGCGCAAGAACTATAACTCTCGCATTTATACTTTTTGAATTATCTCCCTTGGAAGTTTGTTGGTATGTATATATGTATGGGCAAATCGTGTCCGGTCAATAACTTTCTTATTTTCTGATGGATTTAAAAATTACTTGGCAGAAATATTAACAACCATAAGACGATGTGTGGTGCGCATGAGGCAGGTCGGTACCTCAAAGGTCAAGGTCATACTTAGAGGTCAAAGGTAAAAAAAGGGGCCTTTTTTCGTATATGGTCAATAACTTTCTTATTTTGAGATGGATTTTAAAATTACTTGGCATAATTATTAACAACCATGAGACGATGTGTGGTGCGCATGAGGCAGGTCGGTACCTCAAAGATCAAGGTCATACTTAGAGGTCAAATGTCAAAAAAAGGGACCTTTTTTCGTATTTGGTCAATGACTTTCTTATTTTGAGATGGATTTTAAAATTGCTTGGCATAATTATTAACAACCATGAGATGATGTGTGGTGCGCATGAGGCAGGTCGTTACCTCAAAGGTCAAGGTCATACTAAGAGGTCAAAGGTCAAAAAGGGGCCTTTTTTCGTATTTGGTCAATAACTTTCTTATTTTGAGATGGATTTTGAAATCCCTTGGCAGAAATGTTAACCAGTATAAGACGATGTGTTGCGTGCATGACCCAGGTTGGTACCATGTTAAATATCATGGTAAGATGTGTTGCATGCATGATTCAGTTTGGTACCTTAAATGCCAAGGTCATACATAGAGGTCAAAGGTAAAAAAGGGGCCTTTTTTCGTGTTTGGTCAATAACTTTCTTATTTTTAGATGGATTTTGAAATTGCTAGGCAGAAGTGTTAACCACCATGAGAGGATGTCTTGCACGCATGACCCAGTTTGGTACCTGAAAGGTCAAGGTCATACATAGAGGTTAAAGGTTAAAAAGGGGCCTTTTTGTGTTCTGTCAATAACTCTTATTTTTAGATGGATTTTGAAATTACTTGGCAGAAATGTTAACAACCATGAGACGATGTGTTGTGTGCATGACTCAAGTTGGTACCTCAGATGTCAAGGACAAAAGGGACAAGAAGGGGCCTTTTTTTAGTGTTCAGTCAATAACTTTCTTCTTCCTGGATAGATTGTGAAATTACCTGGCAGAAATGTTAACCATCATGAGACGATGTGGTGCACGCTTGACCCAGGTCGGTACCTCCAAGATCAAGGTCTTACTAAGAGGTCAGAGGTAAAAAAAGTTTGTCTTTTTTTTGTCCAGTCATTAACTTTTTTATTTCTGGATGGACTTTATAAAGTAACCTGCAGAAATATTCACCGTCATTAGACAATGAGTCATGTACAAGACCAAGGTCCATACCTCCAATGTCAAGGTCATACCTAGAGGTCAAAGGTAAAAAAAGGGACAGTCAATAACTTCCTTATTCTTTGATGGATTATGAAATTACTTGGCAGAAATGTTAACCATCATGAGACGATGTGTTGTACCTCAAAGGTCAAGGCCATACTTAGAGGTCAAAGGTAAAAAAGTGCTTGTTTTGTTTACGGCCAATAACTTTTTTTATTTTTCTATGAACATTTTGAAAGTTACTATGCTGAAATGTTCATCTTCATTAGATGATGTGTTGCACACAAGACCCAGCTCAATACCTCCAATGTCAAGGTTATACTTAACAGTCAAAAACGGGGGAGACATCTGTGTTTTTGTAGAAAAAGAAATTCTAGTTAATCCAATCGGTTTTTTGTTTGCAAGAAACTTTTTAAAAACTGATGACAACATTGATGTCAGGGTTTTCAATACGTATAACTATATCTATTCTGATGGTAACAAACCATCTGGTGGCAGTTCAATTTTCGTTAAATCATGTTTACCACAAAGAGAGATCATATTAAAAACAGACCTACAAGCTGTATCGGTTTCTCTAGATAAAGAAACTACAATTTGCTCTCTCTATATCCCACCCTCATTCTCTTTAAAGCCCGAACATCCTGACTCTTTGCTTATTCAACTTCCATCGCCATATCTTTTAGTTGGCGACTTCAATGGTCACAACGTTCTATCGGGTTGTAAAGATATCAAGATATCTATAACAGAGGAGCACGTGTAGAAGATTTTATTGCCAAGAGCGATCTTTACTTGATGAATGATAAATCTTATACTTACATTCACCCTGCGACAGGTCATTTGTCTTCTTTAGATCTCACTTCGTGTCACCCATCTCTCATCTTGGACTTTGACTGGTCTGTTCATTATGATCAGTGCGGAAGTGATCACTTCCCTGTTATAATTGAGAGCGTAAACGAACCGGATGAGGACTGTAACCAGAAATGGAAAATGAATAAAGCCGACTGGGTATTATTCCATAATAATAATTATTTATGTGAAGAAGAGTTATCAGTTGATCACTTAAATGAATCAACTGACATTGTTTCTGATTTCACAGATTCGCTTATTAAAATATCAGAACAATGCATTCCAAAGACTTCTACTAATCCTAAGAAAAGTAAGCCTTGGTTTAATAATGAATGTAAAGAAGCTATCAAAAAACAACAAAAAAAACGCAAGCAGGCTTTAAATAAGTTCGGCAAAAGTCCAGCATAGAAAAATTGGGCGACGTAAAAGTTTTTAGAGCTACAGCTCGACGAACTATCCGAGCTTCAAAACGAAAGTCATGGAGGGAATATGTTTCAAATTGAACTATAAAACCCCAATTAAAAATGTTTGGAATATGGTGCGAAAAATATCAGGGAAAATAAAGTCCCCCAGTTACACACACTTGAATACTGGTTTTGATACAAAAGCTTCAACTAAGAAAGAAAGTTCAGATACTCTTGGTAGCACATTCTTGAGTAATTCATCACCGCGAAATTATTCTGATTCTTTTAGAAATTTCAAAAAGGACTCAGAGAAAAGAAATCTAAACTTCAAATCCCTCAATCACGAAAAATACAACAAACCTTTTAACTTATCCGAACTTGTTGAAGCCATTAAAAATCGCATGATACAGCAACCGGCCCGATGAAATTCATTATCAGATGCTTAAGAATCTGCCAAAAAGTTCTCTTTCAGCACCTTTAGATATATTTAATACTATTTGGGAAACGGGGGTCTGTCCTGATAGCTGGCGTTTAGCTACAGCTGTACCAATTCCAAAACCTGGGGAAAGATCATGCAGAACCTACGAATTATCGACCGATAGCTTTGACAAGTTGTTTGTGTAAAACATTGGAGAGAATGATAAACAAGAGATTAATCTGGTACTTACAGTCCAATAACTTCATTCCAGAATATCAGCCAGGTTTTCGTTCGGAACGTAGTACCAAGACTAGAAACATTTATACGAAATGCTTTTATTAACAGAGAACACGTAGTAGCTGTCTTTTTCGGCTTGGAGAAAGCATATGATACCACATGGCGATATGGAATATTGAAAGATCTCCATAACTTAGGCTTGAAAGGAAAACGTCCCAGTTTTATTCAAAGCTTTTTAGGTGAGCGCATATTTCAGGTGCGTGTGGGATCTACCATGTCAGATCTCTATGAACAAGAGGAGGGTGTCCCACAAGGTAGTATTCTCTCAACTACGCTATTTAACATCAAAATGAATAATATTGTACAATGTTTGGATGACAAAACAGATTGTTCATTATATGTTGATGATTTTTGTATATGTTACCGTTAAAAAAATATGAAAATAATTGAACAAAAATTACAACAAAATTTTAAAAGAATGGAAGAATGGACTGATGAAAATGGTTTCAAGTTCTCCAAATCGAAAACGCAGTGTGTTCATTTTTGTAAACTACGAAAGAAACACGAACATCCTTCCCTGTTTTTGTACGGATCACAAATTCCTGTTGTTGAAGAAGCCAAATTTCTTGAGATCATATTTGATCAAAATCTTTTATTCCCCATATTAAATATCTTAAAGCGAAATGCTTAAAAGCTTTAAAACTTTTTTAAAGTTTTAGCTCATACAAGTTGGGGAGCAGATCGGTATACTTTATTACATCTTTACCGGTCTTTATGGGTCTGTTATTTATGGTTCTGCCAGAAAGTCTTATCTAAAATCTTTGGATACTATCCACCATCAAGGCCTTCGTCTGGCTAGTGGGGGGGGGGGGGGGGGGGCTTCCGTAGTTCTCCAGTATTAAGCCTTTATGTAGAAGCAGGTGAACCATATTTAACTTCGCGCAGAGAGAAACTTTCTCTTCAGTATGCTATCAGACTTGCTGCTAATCCATCTAACCCGGCATTCCAAATTTCATTTCCACCTGAATTTGTAGATAAGTATGAAACTAAACCCACAGCAATCAAACCTTTTGGATTGCGTATTTTACCACTGCTAGAAAATTCAGGTATCGACTTTAAAAATATTCAAAAACATGAAACCGCCGAAGTTCCATCTTGGTGTATTAAAAAACCTAATATTCTGTTTGACTTACATGATGGCAAAAAATCCGAATCAAATCCAATACTGCTCAAACAAAACTTTCAGGTACTGCAGTCACGTTTCAATGATTACCAGCAAGTCTATACTGATTGTTCCAAAGAAGGAGATAAAGTTGGTTGTGCGTATGTTTCTAAAGATACGCGCCAAACCTTGCGCCTTCCAGATGGTTCATCTATTTTAACAGCTGAAGCCAAAGCAATAAACCTAGCTTTAGATTTTATCAGTTCATCAATTCAAAAAGCAATTATATTTTCTGATTCACTTTCTGTGCTTAAGGCTTTAGACCATTCATCATCTAAAAATCCTCAAATACAAAAATTGATCGAAAAACATCATGAAATTTCTAAAACACACCAAATCTTGTTTTGTTGGCTTCCTAGCCATATTGGCATTGTCGGCAATAAATATGCTGACAAGAAAGCAAAGGATTCGCTCAATCTTCATGATCTTGATCCGTCTGCTTTTAAAATTCCTTTTGATAATTTTAAACCATTTATCAACAGATACATCTTGTCGGAATGGCAGGGTGAATGGGACCGAACAATCAATAACAAACTCCATGCCATTAAACCCGTTGTTGGAACAAATGCTCTCCTCCACAGTTTTCCAGGAAAGAGAATGTAGTATTAACGCGACTGCGCATTGGCCATACTAGAGTTACTGATTCTTATATTTTAATGATGATGATCATCCGTCTTGTGTAGGATGTGATCAGCCATTGACTGTTAAACATATTTTAATTGAACGTGTAGACTTTTCAGTCCCGTAACTTTTACTTCAAAGCTGACAGTTTGCAACAATTGTTTCAGGATGTATCTGTTGATAATATTATTTTATTCTTAAAAGACATTTGACTTTTCATAATATTTAACTTTCAGATTTTTATACATGTCATACTTACTTTTTTACTTTTAATATCCTCATAATTCTTCATGCCGTTTAACCATTAACAGCTTGACGCTTACGACCCACAAAGAGGGTTGATGCGTCGTTAAACACGAAATCATCATCATCATCTAATCATAAGGAACAATAGTATATCTGCTTTAGTCTTGGGGATCTGAATGGCTTCTGAAATATTTGTCCTTTTATGAAGTGGAGGGGTGGAGCATGACCCCAGCACAACTCGGGGGTCACACTTATTGGCGACTCTAAATGTGTCTTATCATAAGTAACAAGAATACATATGGTTTAGTGGTTTAGAGGTGGGGACCTAAACGGTTTCTGAGATATAAGGCCTTTAATGAAATGAAGGGGTGGGGCATGGTCCCGGCGCACCCCGGGGACCCCCAGGTTAATGTCGCTGAAAAAAAAGCCTATTAACTTAATGTAAAATTTGGATTAATGGCAGTCTGGGCGTCTAAAGCAAAATGCTAAGTCTGTATCCCAGATACTACATGTTTTTTATGCTAAGATACGCTATATTAATTATTGGTGACCAGAAGTTAAGATTTGCAAGCAAGCTGATCACTGATATAAACAAGATACATATAAGTTTGGTACATGTTTGGGCCACAACTTCCATTCTGTAATATACTTATTAACATTAGACGACTTGCAGAGCGCAAGAACTAGAACTCTTGCAGTTATAATTTTAGAGTTATTCCCCTTGGAAGTTTGTTGGTCCCAAAATTGTGTATGTATGTATGGGCAAATTGTGTCCGCTCAATAACTTTCTTATTGTTAGATGGGTTTTATTAAATTACTTGGCAGAAATGTTAACCACCGTGGGACGAAATGTCGCGCGCATGATCAAGGTCGGTACCTCAAAGGTCAAGGTCATATTTAGAGGTCAAATGTAAAAAAAGTCTCTTTTTCGTGTTCAGCCAATAACTTTCTTATTCCAATTACTTGGCAGAAATATTAACCATCATGAGATGATGTGTTGTGCGCAAGACCCAGGTCGGTTCCTCTAAGGTCAAGGTTATACTAAGAGGTCAAATTCAAAAAAGGGTCTTTTTTCGTGTTTTGTCAATAACGTTCTTATTACTGAATGGATTTTGAAATAACTTGATAAAAATGCGAACCATCATGAGACGATGTGTTGTGCGCAAGACCTAGGTCGGTTCCTCAAAGGTCAATGTCATACTTAGAGGTCAAAGATAAAAAAGGATATTTTTTCGCGTTCGTTCAATAACTTTCTTATTCCTAGATGGATTTTTAAATTACTTGGCAGAAATGTTAACCATCATAAACCGATGTGTAGTGCGCAAGACCCAGGTCGGTTCCTCCTAGGTCAAGGTCATACTTAGAGGTCAAAGGCCGAAAAGGGTCTTTTTGTGTTCGATAAATAAATTTCTAATTTCTAGATGGATTTTGAAATTACTTGGCAAAAATGTTAACCATCATGAGACGACGTTGTGTGCAAGACCCAGGTCAGTACCTCCAAGGTCAAGGTCATACTTAGAGGTCAACATTTACAAAGGGTCTTTTTTGGTGTCCTGTCAATAGCTTTTTTATTTCTGAATGGATTTTTTAAGCAACCTTGCAGAATTGTTCACCTTCAATAGACGATGTGTCGTGCACAAGACCAAGGTCCGTACCTCCAAAGCCAAGGTCATTCTTAGAGGTCAAAGGTAAAAAAAGGGTATTTGTTCATGTACAGTCAATAACTTTCTTATTCTTTGATGGATTATGAAATTACTTGGCAGACTCAAGATAGGAGTCGGTACCTCAAAGGTCAAGTACATACTTACAGGTCAAAGGTAAAACAAGGTCTTTTTTCGTGTCCGGTCAGTAATTCTTTTATTCATCGATGGATTTTGAAGTTATATGGCAGAAATATTTGCCATCATGAGATTATGTGTCACGTGCAAGACATAGGTCGCCAGCTCCACGGTCAAGATCATACTTAGAGGTCAAAGGTAAAAAGGGGGCTTTTGTTCGTATCATGTCGGTAACTTTCTTGTTTCTGGATGGACTTTTTAAAGTTACTTTGCAGAAATATTCACCTTCATTAGATGATCATGGTGTGTTCAACTGTTGAACACAAGACCCAGGTGAATGCCTCCAGTGTCAAGGTCATACTTAGAGGTAAAAAGGGAGATACATCTGTGTTTTTGTAGAAAAACAAATTCTAGTTTTTTCAATTGGTGTCACTCACACTTATTATCAAAACACAGTTTGACTTCTTAAAGTGACATAATTTGGATGCGCCTCTGACTGGTGATCAGGAGGACGGGGGTTCGAGACCTGCCGGGTCGGCGGCATTCTTTCGTGAAGAGTGATCATGAAATCTTTTCTACGGCAATTCTCTCCCTTCCGATGATTCAAGAAGTCTGGCGAAAGAATGTAATGGTTAACTGCTTACGTATACGCCTGCCCAGTAAAAGTGTGGATAAGTAAACTGACCGGCTCAAAAATGGCCTAAATAGTGTTGCCTGGGTCCGTAAACCCCTTTTCAAACAAACAAACAAAACATTTTAAGTTCATTTGCAAAGAAAATGTAAGTTCTACAATTATATTTTCTCATATTTGCTCAAAACATAATGTTGGTAGCATATTATATATTCGTTTTGACAATTATAACAGTCTTTACTAACTCAAAACGATAATCGGTTTTCAGACTCACATTAACCGGTACATGATTATTAAACTAATGTGTGAATTAAGGGTGAATATTGCAAAAGTAATAATGATTTTAACTACAGCAAGTCGATGGCACGCCATCGCACATCCCCGCGCTGCGAAAATCATATCACAATAAAAGGACCCGGAATTCTTCTTTTTGATCTGAGGTGACCCAAGACATGCCTCCCAGGTCAAACATTTAGCACCGCTGTGTTTCACTATTCATTACCTTTTAGTTGATATGCCAGATGACAATGTACAAAATAGATTTTTGACACCTCGGGCGAGGTCCAGTCCCGATCCTTGGGGAGGGCGGCAAGGTGGTGTTGTGTTTGACAATCGAAAAATTACCGTCGCATATCACCGTGCTGTGAAGAATCATGCCACAACAAAAGAACACAAAATACTTCTTTTTGACATCTGGTGATCTCCAGACATGAACCCTTCCTCACTCCGCGCAATTTTTTTCAGGATTGTACTCTACTCTACAATACCTTCGATTTGATATGCATCGTGACAATGTTTGAACGAATTGAATTTTGACCCTCGGCCACCCGCTGCCTGTGTGTGTGTGGGTGTGGGGCGGGAGAGTCAGTCACATCAAAACTTAGAATACCTTCCTTCCTGCAGTCCATAATAATAATTTATCTTCCTATCTATTTATGTATCATTTTCACAAGATAGTAGTCAACCAAAAATAGGAACAAGTTGCCCAAAATAGGTACAAGTTAAGTTGGGAGTACGAGCGTTTGCGTTCCCGTCACACTGCGTTAAAGTTTTTCAAATGCTTATATCTCAACAGTCACTCATCACAGACCACTCATATTTGGAACTTAAGTACCTCGGAGGGTCCTCTGATGTTCAACGAGAACAGACCCCTGGGTTCATGCCCCGGGGTGGGGCTAGGGGTCAAAATCTAGAACACCTTTGTAATTCTGTGTTAAAGTTTTTGAAATGCTTATATCTCAACAGTCACTCATCACAAAGCATTCATATTTACAACTTGGATACATGGGAGTGTCTTCTGAGATTCCAAGACAACACACCCCTGGGTTCATGCCTGGGATTGGGGATGGGGTGGGGCTGGGGGTCAAAATCTAGGACACCTTTGTAATTTGTTGTATACCTTTCCATTAAACGAGTTATAGACACAGTTGGTTATACATCAGCCAATCAAGTGACATTGGTTCAAGTGTAAAAGGGTGAAGGTCATGGTGACCTACATTTCACGGTCCAGTGATTTTGCCTTATATCTTGAAGTCTATTTGTTGGAGAAATGTCATACCTGGGATATTAGTTCCATGTGACTCCACGATTGACCTCAAAATATATCTAGGTCACTGTGACCTATATTTCATGGTTCAGCGATTTTGCCTATTATCTCGAATACTATTTGATGGAGAAATGTCATACCTGGATAATTAGTTCCATATGACCCAATAATTGACCGCAAAATATATCTAGGTCATGGTGACCTACATTTCACGGTCCAGTGATTTTGTCTATTATCTTGAATACTATTTGATGGAGAAATGTTATACCTGGGTTATTAAATGCAGGTGACCCCATTATTGACCTCAAAATATATCTAGGTCACTGTGACCTATATTTTATGGTTCAGCGATTTTGCCTTTTATCTAGAATACTATTTGATGGAGAAATGTCATACCTGGATTATTAGTTCCATATGACCCAATAATTGACCGCAAAATATATCTAGGTCATGGTGACCTACATTTCATGGTCCAGTGATTCTGTCTATTATCTTGAATACTATTTGATGGAGAAATGTTATACCTGGGTTATTAGTTGCATGTGACCCCATTATTGACCTCAAAATATATCTAGGTCAGTATGACCTATATTTCATGGTTCAGTGATTTTGCCTATTATCTTCAATACAATTTGATAGAGAAACGTCATGCCTGGATTATTAGTTCCATGTGACTCTATAATTGACCGCAAAATATATCCAGGTCAGTGTGACCTATATTTCATGGTTCAGTGATTTTGCCTATTATCTTGAACACTATTTGATGGGGAAATGTCATACCTGGATTATTTATTCCATGTGACCCCATGATTGAGCTTGAATTAATATCTAGGTCAGTGTGTCCTATATTTCATGGTTCAGTGATTTTTCCTAATATCTTGAATACTATTTGATGGAGAAATGTCTTACCTGGATAATTAGTTCCATGTGACCCGATGATTGACATGGAAATATATCTAGGTCCTTGTGACCTATTTTCATGGTTCAATGATTTTGCCTTATAATTCAGATACAATTTGATCCTGAAATGTAATATCTGGAATATATGTTCCATGTGACCTGATTATTGATCTCAAATATATCAAGGGGAGTGTGACCTATATTTCATGGTTCATAAATTTTTCCTTATATCTTGAAGTCGCGAAACAGGCGAGCTATGCTGTCTGGCGACAGCTCTTGTTTAAATAACAACTTTGTCATCACATTAGCACCTACATTTATTGATGGGTTTAACTTTACACAAATGCTAGGCTAGTCTATTTATAAATTGTCTTGTGCGAGCGAGTATTTGGATTTGTATCGCCTGTGATGTCTTTTTATTACTTGGAAGTGTGTAGATTTTTTTATCAAATATAGATTTCTCTTTTTTTTCAGTGGAAGGGCTTGGAAACAGGATATCTTGATCATTTGATCTTAGGGATACTTTTTGCTTCTGGGTCATTTGCTGCAGTCTGTTTAGCTCTTTTACATAATAAAATGTTTTTTTTTTGTTTTTTTTTGCAAAACCGGCAAAATTGGATTTTTCTTTTTAAATAAAAACACTTGTTACAATATTTCTTCTTCAGTGACTCTTATGGGTCCCATCTGGTTCTATTTCAATTGCTGCAGTCTGTTGGGCCGTTTTACAGAAGTAAAAAATCATTTTTGATAACTTGCCCCCATCCAGCTCAGGCCCCCAAAGGCGAGCTATGTTGTCTTCTGACAACTCTTGTTTTTTTCACAACTGCAAATTCTTGAAAAAAAGATTTGTTCATATTTGTTCTTAGGGTACTGTTTGGTTCTCTTTCATTTGCTGCAGTCAGTTGCTAATGATAATATCTTCAGCGAGTTCGACTTTCAGGGCCCTGGGCTCAAGCTCAAAGTCACTGTGGCTATTTTTAGAAAACCTTTGTCATCACACTAGCGGCTTAATTTTTGATGGATTTTAATATAACTTCACACAAATGTTGCTCATGATAATTTATTTAATATAATTTCACAGAAATGTTGCTTATGATAATATCTCCAGCATGTTTGAATTTCAGGGTCCTAGGCTCAAGGTCAAGGCCACTGTGGTTATTTTCTTTTTGGAAAATTTTTGTCATCGCCTTGGCGACTACATTTATAAATCGATTTAAATATAGCTAAACAAATAAAAATCAAGAATGAGTTCCTTTAAGAGCAATGAAAACATTCATAAGAAAGAAGATGGGTCATACTACGTAGTTTCGGCTAATAAAGCCTCATCAGTGACCCTGTAACGATCCGTCAAAGAAAGCCAGAGGAAACATACTGCAATTTTGCGAATTTAGAATAGGCAGTCGATTCAAAGACTGATATAAATCAAAATGGGGTCCAAATAATTAAAAACCTGTCTAGAATACGAGTCTAAGCCAGTAATTTATTTCTGATTTCTCAGAATATTCACGCTGATCTCAAAGGACCAAAAGTAAAATATAAACTGCACTATGGTTGATGTACGGGGAGACGTTTTACGGCCGCCACACGGCACAACACCAGCTGCAGTGAAGGCAAATAAAAATCAAAAATGAGTTCCTTTAAGAGCTTAAATACTGGTTATGAAAATATCTTGAGCAAATTCGACTTGCAGGGTCCTAGTCCCAAGGTCAAGGTGGCTATTTTTAGAAAAACTTTGTCACTTCTCTAGTGCCTACATTTATTGATGGACTTCCAACAAATGTTGGATATGATATCTCGAGTATGTTTGACTTCCAGGGTCCTGAGCTCAAGGTCAAGGTCACTGTGGCAATTTTTAGAAACAAAAGACAACAACAACAACAAAACCTTGTCTAGCGCCCATATTTATTGATGGAATTGAATATAACTTCACACACAATGTTTTACTTTAACTTCACACACATGTTGGGTATGACAATATCTCGAGTAATTCCTGGACTCAAGTTCAAGGTTACTTTGGCTACTTTTAGAAAAACATTGTCTTCATTCTAGTGCCTACATTTATTGGTGGATTTTATATAACTTCACAAAAATGATGGATATGATTATATCTCGAGTATGTGCAAATTTTTAGGGTCCTTTTCTAAAGGTCTAGGTGACTGTGGCTATTTTTAGAAAAGCTTTGTTATCGCTCTAGCGCCTACATTTATTGATGGGTTTTAATATTACTTCACACAAATTTTGGTTTGATAATATCTCCAGCAAATTTGACCTTCATGACCCTGGACTCAAGTTCAAAGCCACTGAGGCCACTTTTTGAAAAACTTCGTCCAATTTAGGCACCTATAGGCGAGCTATGTTGTCTTCTGACAACTCTTGTTAAACATTGTTTTTAAAAGTCTTAAAATAAGTTTTTTTATCGGTTGTAGGTCTGTTCTGTTGGGCCAGAAAGCTCATCGGACCTGACCCCTAGCATCTGTGGCAAAATGCGCAAAGATCAGTTTTGCTTGCAAAACTCACACAAGACACAAGCAAGTTTTTTGTGAGTGGCTCGAAATTTACTTGAAAAATGCATGGGATATTGCAGCCACGCGGGGATGCAAATTTTGTCATGGGACAATGGACCGAATGGACCACTTTAGTCTGATCAGTGATCACTGTGTAGTAGAACTTCGATGGCTCGAACACCGATGGCTCGTTTACCATGAATGAGTCGAACTCGTACTTGAGCCCCTGGGGAAATCCTCAAGATAAGAAATGATGGGGGATGATAAAGGAGATTTCAGTCTTTTATCTTGCAATTCTATGCTGTGTGTACTCATTAGAATCGCCTCGATGAGGCGATTCTAATGAGTACACACAGCATACATTTTCATTATAGAACACCGAAAAGATGTGTAAAAGTATCTCGTTATGCCGCCTGACAGTAACCCTCAGTGGCTCGAACTACCCCTGTCTCGAACAGATTTTCGAGGTCCCAAAGGTGTTCGAGCCATTGAAGTATCTCACTTCATTTGTCCAAAACCTTCCTTTTCAATGAAAGGTGATCTCGTTGGGCAATTCCCGTTAAGAAGTCCAAGAAATGTCATGGCGAATCATGCGAGTGAGGTCTTTCACCACATCATTCGCGATATTTACGAGTGACATCAGCAAACGTGTGGAGTGGGACATCAGCAAACAGTGTAAGCCCAAATCAGATGCCACAGAAAGCAGCTTTTGATCGGGGTATACACTCTTTGCTAATATTACTTGAATTTAAGGTTATAATGAAACGGTCTCAGTTCAGGACTTTTTTCCAGTATATTCTCAGAGATTTGAACAACCACAGTGATGTCATTGCTTTTTTTTTATAGAATGGCAGACATAATTCGGGATATGGTGGTGTATACTGGTGGATTCGTGGTTCTGCTTCTCCTGGTTGTCTACCTGTTTACCTGGATGGCTCTAGTCTACCTTGCTGCTGGTTTTCTGGTCCTACTAGGCTGGGTAAAGTGGAATTTGGGAATGCCTGTGTATTGCAAGAGCTCTGCCAGGCTGGATGGCAAAACAGTAATTGTAACAGGTAAGAGATAGTATATTCTAACACATCGCGCCTATATAGGCAATGGATATTCTACAACAAATCACGACAAGGAATAGCGCGACGAGTGACGTCATTAAAAACTGCCAATTTATGACGTCATTAGTCGATTTCCTTGACGTTAGACAGTGTAACGTCATATTCTCGCATGGACATATTTTTCGGAGAGACATATTGTTTTTCCCCCGGGCGTCTGTCTGTCCGTCTGTCCGTCTGTCTGTCTGTCCGTCTGTCACACATTCGTGTCCGCTCTGTAACTTGAAAACCGTTAGAGCTATCTTCACGAAACTTCGTATAAATATTAATCAGGATTAGACGACGTGCAGTGTGCAAGAACTATAACTCTCGCATTTATACTTTTTGAATTATCTCCCTTGGAAGTTTGTTGGTATGTATATATGTATGGGCAAATCGTGTCCGGTCAATAACTTTCTTATTTTTTGATGTATTTTAAAATTACTTGGCAGAAATATTAACAACCTTAAGACGATGTGTGGTGCGCATGAGGCAGGTCGGTACCTCAAAGGTCAAGGTCATACTTAGAGGTCAAAGGTCAAAAAAGGGGCCTTTTTTTCGTATTTGGTCAATAACTTTCTTACTTTGAGATGGATTTAAAAATTACTTGGCATAATTATTAACAACCATAAGACGATGTGTGGTGCACATGAGGCAGGTCGGTACCTCAAAGGTCAAGGTCATACTTAGAGGTCAAAGGTAAAAAAGGAGCCTTTTTTTCGTATTTGGTCAATAACTTTCTAATTTTGAGATGGATTTTAAAATTACTTGGCATAATTATTAATAACCATGAGACGATGTGTGGTGCACATGAGGCAGGTCGGTACCTCAAGGGTCAAGGTCATACTTAGAGGTCAAAGGTCAAAAAGGGGGCCTTTTTTCGTATTTGGTCAATAACTTTCTTATTTTGAGATGGATTTTGAAATCACTTGGCAGAAATGTTAACCAATATAAGGCGATGTGTTGAGCGCATGACCCAGGTTGGTACCTAAAAGGTCAAGGTCATACTTAGAAAAAAGGTCAAAGGTAAAAAAGGGGCCTTTTTTCGGGTTTTGTCAATTACTTGCTTATTCTTTAAATAGAATTTGAAGTTTACTTGGCAAACATGTTAACTATCATGGGACGATGTATTGCATGCATGATTCAGTTTGGTACCTAAAATGTCAAGGTCATACATAGAGGTCAAAGGTAAAAAAGGTGCCTTTTTTCGTGTTTGGTCAATAACTTTCTTATTTTAAGATAGATTTTAAAAATTGCTAGGCAGAAATGTTAACCACCATGAGATGATGTGTTGCACGCATGACCCAGTTTGGTACCTGAAAGGTCAAGGTCATACATAGAGGTTAAAGGTAAAAAAGGGCCTTTTTTGTGTTCTGTCAATAACTTTCTTATTATGCCCCCAACTTTGAAAAGTTGGAGGGGCATATTGGTTCTGGTTCGTTCGTCCGTTCGTCCATCCCTTACGCTTTTGATGCATAACATAACTAAAGAACCGTGTATGCTAGGGTTAGATGAAGGTCAAGGTCATACATAGAGGTTAAAGGTAAAAAAAGGGGCTTTTTTGTGTTCTGTCAATAACTTTCTTATTATGCCCCCAACTTTGAAAATGTTGGAGAGGCATATTGGTTCTGGTTCGTTCGTCCGTCCGTTACGCTTTTGATGTATAGCATAACTTAAGAACCGTGTATGCTAGGGTTTTGAAATTTCATATATGGATTCCTCATGGAAAATTAGTTGACGCGTATTTTTTTCTCGTCCGGATTATGCCCCCTTCAAGAGTTATTGCCCTTTTTTAATTTTTTAATAAAATCTTGTCAGCAAGATATCTAAAAAAACTATTGGAGCTAGAGCCTTGAAAGTTGGTGAATATATTGGTGGTGATGAGTAGATGAACTGATTAACTTTTGACAAAATTCCGAAAAATACTTTGTGAGTTATGGCCCTTTGTCATTTTGGTAATTTGTGCCCATTGTAATGTATGCTAAAAGTGATGCCTAGCATAACTTTAGAACCGTGTATGCTAGGGTTTTGAAATTTCATATATGGATTCCTCATGGAAAATTAGCTGACACATATTTTTTTCTTGTCCGGATTATGCCCCTTTCAAGAGTTATTGCCCTTTGAATTTTTTTTAATAAAATCTTGTCAGCAAGATATCTCAAAAACTATTGGAGCTATTGTTGGTGATGAGTAGATGAACTGATTAACTTATTTCAAAAAAATTCCGAAAAATACTTTGTGAGTTATGGCCCTTTGTCATTTTGGTAATTTGTGCCCATTGTAATGTATCCTAAAAGTGATGCATAGCAAAACTTTAGAACCTTGTATGCTGTAGTTTTGAAATTTCATATATGCATTTCTGATGGAAAATAAGCTGACGCGTATTTTATTTCTCGTCAGGATTATTGCCCTTTGAAATTTTTTTAATAAAATCTTGTCAGCAAGATATCTCAAACATTATTGGAGCTAGAGCCTTGAAAGTTGGTAAATATATTGGTGGTGATGAGTAGATGAACTGATTACATTTTGACAAAATTCCGAAAAATACTTTGTGAGTTATGGCCCTCTGTCATTTTGGTAATTTGTGCCCATTGTAATGTATGCTAAAAGTGATGCATAGCATAACTTTAGAACCGTGTATGCTAGGGTTTTGAAATAATATATATGGATTCCTCATGGAAAATTAGCTGACGCGTATTTTTTTCCTCGTCCGGATTATGCCCCTTCCAAGAGTTATTGCCCTTTGAATTTTTTTTTTAATAAAATCTTGTCAGCAAGATATCTCAAACACTATTGGAGCTAGAGCCTTGAAAGTTGTTGAGTATATTGGTGGTGATTAGTATATGAACTGATTAACTTTTGACAAAATTCCGAAAAATACTTTGCGAGTTATGGCCCTTTCTCAGGCCCCCGCCCATAGGGGCTTCAAGAAATATATGGGCTGCATGATGCTTCCATGCAGAGCTGAATCCGGCCCGCACACTAGTACTGGTAAACCGCTTAGAGGATCTAAGCCTGTCCAGGAACCGCAGTGCGAGGCGGACCGTTCATGCTAATAAACCCTATTGGTTTCATTGGGCGACAGGGCTTGAGATGTCATTTCATCTCAATGTCGGGTAAAAGTCCCACAAAATTGGAAGCAACGTCACCAAAATGACCTTTACAGTGTTGACGGGGACGTTAAACCTCAAATCAAACAAACAAATGGCCCATTCTCATTTTGGTAATTTGTGCCCATTGTAATGAATGCTAAAAGTGATGCATAGCATAACTTTAGAACTGTGTGCTGTGGTTTTGAAATTTCATATATGCATTCCTAATGGAAAATAAGCTGACGCGTATTTTTTTTCTCATCCGGATTATGCCCCTTTCAAGAGTTATTGCCCTTTGAATTTTTTTTAATAAAATCTTGTCAGCAAGATATCTCAATAACTATTGGAGCTATAGCCTTGAAAGTTGGTGAACGTATTGGTGGTGATGAGTGGATGGACTGATTAACTTTTGACAAAATTCCGAAAAACACTTTGTGAGTTATGGCCCTTTGTCATTTTGGTAATTTGTGCCCATTGTAATATATGCTAAAAGTGATGCATAGCATAATTTTAGAACTGTGTATGCTATGGTTTTGAAATTTCATATATGCATTCCTGATGGAAAATTAAATGACAAGCATTTTTTTCTCATCCGGATTATGCCCTTTCAAGAGTTATTGCCCTTTGAAGTTTTGTCAGCAAAATATCTCAAAAACTATTATAGCTACAGTCTTGAATTTTGGTGAATACACGTAGATTGGTGTTGATGAGTAGATGGCCTGCTTAACTTTTGACAAAATTCCGAAAAATACTTTGTGAGTTATGGCCCTTTGTCATTTTGGTATTTTGTGCCCATTATAATGTATGCTAAAAGTGATGCATAGCATAACTTTAGAACTGTATATGCTATTGTTTTGAAATTTCATATATGCATTCCTGATGGAAAATAAGCTGATGCGTATTTTTTTCTCATCCGGATTATGCCTCTTTCAAGAGTTATTGCCCTTTGAAGGTTTTTTAATAAAATTTTGTCAGCAAGAGATCTCAAAAACTATTATAGCTAGAGTCTTGAAAGTTGATGAAAAGATTGGTGGTGATGAGTAGATGACCTGATGAACTTTTGACAAAATTTAAGTTATGGCACTTTGTCATTTTGGTAATTTGTGTCTATTGTAATGTATGCTAAAAGTGATGCATTCCATAACTTTAGAACCGTGTATGCTATGGTTTTGAAATTTCATATATGCATTCCTGATGGAAAATAAGCTGACACGTATTTTTTTTCATCGGGATTAACTTAAGAACCGTGTAAGCTAGGGTTTTGAAATTTCATATATGGATTCGCTATGGAAAATTAGCTGACACATATTTTTTTCTTATCCACATTATGCCCCTTTCAAAAGTTATTGTCCATTGATTTATTTGTTAGCATAACCTCTGGGCCAAGGCCACACACTTTGAATTATTATTGTAATCATTGTAATTTTCGGTTTCATTGGATGGGTTTTTCAAAATTTCCGTCCTTTAAAATAGCGATGTCCGGGTGGGTGGTTGGGCGGGTGGATGGGCATTTTTTTTATTATTTTTTTGTGTTTTTTTTCTACATAAACACATATAAACAGAGATTATACCCCTACACAAAAGTTGATATGGGATGGGGATATGCCATTTGTCCTGTACATACATAAATACATGCATGCATACATCGCTACCCTACCCTACCCTACCCCACGCTTCCCCACTCAAACCCACCCACCCACCCCACCACACCACACTACACCCCACCCCACCTAACCCCACCATGCCCCACCCTACAACACCCCACCACACGCTGCCCCACCCCACACACGCATGCATGCAGTCATGCACAAATCCTTTGTTGACTAGGAATATTATATTATGCAATTTTACGAATTTCGAATAGGCAGTCGATTCAAGACTGATATAAATCAAAATGGGGTCCAAATAATTAAAAACCTGTCTAGAATATGAGTCTAAACCAATAATTTATTTCTGATTTCTCAGAATATTCACGCTGATCTCAAAGGACCAAAAGTAGAATATAAACTGCACTATGGTTGATGTACCATGAGACGATGTGGTGTGTGCATGCCCCAAGTTGGTACCTCAAATGTCAAGGACAAAAGGTCAAAGGACAATAAAGGCCTTTTTTTTAGTGTTCAGTCAATAACTTTCTTCTTCCTGGATAGATTGTGAAATTACTTGGCAGAAATGTTTACCATCATGAGACGATGTGGTGCACGCTAGACCAAGGTCGGTACCTCCAAGATCAAGGTCATACTAAGAGGTCAGAGGTAAAAAAGTTGTTTTTTTGTGTCCAGTCATTAACTTTTTATTTCTGGATGGACTTTGTAAAGTAACCATGCATAAATGTTCACAGTCATTAGACCATGAGTCATGTGCAAGACCAAGGTCCGTACCTCCAATGTCAAGGTTATACCTAGATGTCAAAGGTAAAAAAAGGACAGTCAATAACTTCCTTATTCTTTGATGGATTATGAAATTACTTGGCAGAAATGTTAACCATCATGAGGCGATGTGTTGTACCGCAAAGGTCAAGGCCATACTTAGAGGTCAAAGGTAAAAAGTGCTTTTTTTGTTTACGGCCAATAATTTTTTCATTTTTCTATGAACATTTTTAAAGTTACTATGCAGAAATGTTCATCTTCATTAGATGATGTGTTGCACACAAGACCCAGCTCAATACCTCCAATGTCAAGGTTATACTTAGCAGTCAAAAACGGGGGAGACATCTGTGTTTTTGTAGAAATACAAATTCTAGTTTTGGCGGGATTTCTTCTAAGATGGCGAATAGTTGTGAGATTTTGAAGGAAACGACAGCATTATTGCCGATTTTCAGCGTATTAGAATCGAAATAGATCAGCTCTAGCCAGTGATTTGTTAGGTAATAAATCACAGTTTGTCGGTCAGTTGTAAGTAGACAAATCACGCGCACTAGGCACTCGTGATTTGTCTACTTTTCAACTGACCTCCAAACTGTGATTTGTTACTCAACAAATCACAGATAGAGCTGATCTATTTCTTAAATAGCAACGTCACTCTGCAGTGTTAGCATCACGTGAACGAGTCCGTGAAATGTACACCCCTGAACACTACTTTATATAGTGAAAACTGGGGTTTACAGGGCTGTACATTATTTTTCTTATTTCTGCTCCAATACATAGGTTGTGGGTACTCGTTAGAACCGCCTCAATGAAGCGGTTCTAACGAGCACCAACAACATATGTTTGCAGGATATATAAGAAGAATACCACGGATTTTCACCAGAAAAGTAACCATTTTTTCAGAGCTGTGAAAAAATGCACTATGTCACACTGGTGTGTTGTCGTAATGGAAATTATTTTTTTCTTGGCAAGCAGCAAGTATTTGCTTCCTGGTCTGAAAGTATGCAGCAAAATAACATTTCCACAGTATTTATTTCTTATATTTAAGCTAGTTGAGGCTTGACAGTACACGTGATTGATCTGCTGGGCAGTCAATTCACATAAAAATGAAAGTGAAGGCAATTATCAGGAATTATAGCCCCCACCAATCGGGGCTTGAAGAAATAGATGTGCTGCATGATGCTGCCACGCAGAGCTGAAACCGACCCGCACACGAGTACTGGGAAACCGCTTAGAGGATCTAAGCCTGCCCAGGCAATGCTGTGGGAGTCGGACCGTCAGTGCTTATAAACTCTATTGGTTTCATTGGGCGGCAGGGCTTGAGATGTCATTTCATCTCAATGTCGGGTAAAGTCCCACCAAATTGGAAGCAACGTCTCCAAAATGACCTATACAGTGTTGACGGGGAGGTTGAAACTCAAATCAAACAAACAAACAATGATCCGGAATCTATACCATTAACCCACAACTCCCATCAGAGACACCAAAGTGAAAGAAACAAAACCATAAAACAACTAGACCCTAATGGAAACACCAACAGCGGCAAGACAAAAGGACAGTTACTTTCCCACAAAATGGCCAACTGGTTATCCAAAACAAAATAATATAAGCGATACTCACACTCAAAGACAAATCATAACAAAAATAAACTGCGACAGAAGAACCGCCTAGGAATGGTCAGACGGTCAGTGAATCGAATTCACTGGGGTGGGGGAGGGGGGGGGGCTTGAATCGATTTTACTTGGCCACAATCCTCGCCCTTACTTCCGTCCCGATTTAAACAAATCATTTGTTCAGTCCGCATGAAGGCCTCCTAACTCATCAGTGCAACATCTCCGTGAACACAAAAATCAAATAACCACAGTGATGAAACAACAGCGAGGACTCGACAGCAGGAAACCACTGGACAACTGGAGCGAAAGAAGACCAATAGTTTTACTGCGATGGGCCCGACCAGAGACATAGCATCATTTTTGCTGAAAAGAATTTTTTCGCTGATATTTCATTCTCTGAGAGTCTTGCACTGTTACTCGCAACGCTTCAGGCTGATAATGATCAGGGCACTATACCAGGTGGAAACTTTTGCTTTTAACTGTTTGACCAGGTAGCGAGAGGCATTTTTAGGTAACGGTTTTGCTTCTTGCTAACTGTTTATTTCGAACCCAACTGTCGACATGTCCTCATTACGAAAACTCGCCTAGAAGCCTCCGTGGTGTAGTGGTTACGCTACTCGCCTTGTAAACCAGGGGTCGCAGGATCGATCCCGGGCTTTTCCAGACTTTAGGATGAGTCTTTAAACCGAGGTCCCTTCTCCGTATGACCTTAGCTGTTGGTAGGACGTAAAACTCAAACACTCACTCACGAAAACACCCCTATACAAATACATTGTAACCTTTAACCCCCAAAAAATGAAAATTTTAAGAGGAAAAAAATGGGATATTTTTCTTATTTCTACTCAAAATATAGATTGTGGTACTCGTTAGAACTGCCTCATTGAGGCGGTTCTAACGAGTACCCACAATATATATTTTAGAGCAAGAATAAGTAAAATAAGGTTTACCCCTGTAAACCGCATGTTTACTACATAAATGGGGTTCGAGGGTATCAAAATTATATAGGCCTGAGAGAAATGCAAATGTAGAGGACCAGGATGTGTTAGAATCACAGAGCACAGATTAGGTCCCCGCCAAACGGGGCTTGAAGAAATAGATGGGCTGCATGATGCTTCCACGAAGAGCTGATACTGACCCCGTTAACCGCTTAGAGGGTATAAAGTAGAAGTGGAGGCAATGATCCGGAATCGATACAATTAACCCACAGCTCCCATCAGAGACACCAAAGGGAAAGAAACTCAAACATGAAACAACAGACCCTAATGGAAACAACAATAGTGGAAAGCCAAAAGGACAATTACTTTCCCACAAAATGGCCAATAGACTATCCAAAATAAAAAAATATAAGCGACACTAACACCCAAAAGACAAACCATAACAAAAATAAACTAAGCCTGCCCAGGCAAAGCGGTGCGAGTGTCGGACCGTCCATGCTTATACGCCCTATTGGTTTCATTGGGTGGCAGGGTAAAAGTCCCACAAAATTGGAAGCAACATCTCCATAATGACGTATACAGTGTTGACGGGGACCTTAAACCTCAAAACAAACAAACAAACAGAGCACAGATTGCTAATGGCAACAAGAAGAAGAGAAGAGAAAACAAAACATTACATACTTGTAAACACCACAACCTCTTTATGACATATATGTGCCAGCGCACAAAAAAACCTACAATAAGACATGTGCGCCCACAGAAGACTCAGATCAGCCAGCGAACCCGTCTAACCAGGGACCCCTCTTGCTGCATGAAGGAGCATTGAGCCCTTAGCTATCTTAGAGCGCACAACGAAGACTCAGATCAGACTGCGCGGATCTGAGTCTTCGTTGAGCGCACATGTTTTATTGTAGGTTTTGTCATGAGCTGGCTCATATAATTGTTAGCGATCAACATCTCCATCTGAGTCTAAATGTTGGTTTTCCTTTGCGCCAGCATTTCAGTTATTTCGCGGTCTCGTGTCCTCACCTGTTTCATCGCTTTAATTAATATAATATCAATGTTCTCGGAGATGTTACACTGATTAGATAGGAAGCCTTCATGCAGATTGAACAAATTATTTGTGTAAACCATGACATAAATAAAGTGCGAGGATTGCGGCCGCATAAAATCGATTTAACCTTCCCCCGCACCCCCTCCCCCACCATTGAAGTTCCTGTGACTGACCGTTCTAAGGCAGTCGCAGTTAATTTTTGTTATATTTCGTGTTTGAATGTGTATCGCTTATAACTTTATTTTTTAGATATTCGATGCTATAACAAAAAAAAAAGAATAACAACGATGCATCACACACAGGCATCCGTGGCGTAAGAGTGCTAACTCTTAATTATTAGGTCTCTCACCGCTGTGGTTCAAGCTATATTTTGCAATGGAAGCGCCCAACTCGGAATAAGGATCGGCTCGATGTATGTGAAATAATCTTGGATGTTTTTTATTCATTGATTTGTGTTAACGACACATCAATTCTTGTGGGTCATTTTTGTCGTCTGCCATAGAAAGGGAGAAACGAGATACAAGAGATCAGAAGTGTTACTGGTGATACGTCAAATGACATTCATTGGTTTGTATCTGGTTTTACGCAGCTCACTGCGCCTGCCGTTATGGGCAAAGAGCATTTTGTAAACAAAACTGCCGAATAAGTGCATTAGAATGGGGATAATTGTATTGAAAATTATCATTTGGGGAGGTAAATCTCGGTTTTACGGTCGCAAATACCGTTTTACGGCGACGCGTACGCGTCGCCGTAAAACGAAATTTCCGACCGTAAAACCGCCGATTTACCTCCCCAAATGACAATTTTGAATACAGTTATACCCTAATTCATACACTAGGAGATAGTAGAGGATATGAAAGTGAGAGACAGGGGAGAAAGAAGAAAATAAATGGAAGTGTGCAAACAGAAAAAATAACAACACTCCCCTTCTACCCTGACCTGCTGAAAGGATAGCCGGCCTATGAGTGTGTGTATCGCTTATATTATTTGCTTTGGATAGCCAATTGGCCATTTTGTGGAAAGTAACTGTCCTTTTGGCTGTCCGCTAGTGATGTTTCCATTAGGGTCTAGTTATTTCATGCTTGTGTTTCTTTCCCTTGGTGTCTCTGATGGGAGCTGTGGGTTAATTATATTGATTCTAAATTAAAATAAATTCAGAAAAATTGCAATGACTTCAGCACCCAATTTTGTAAAATCATTCTTCGGTATAAAACGATTGCATTCAACTTAAATCTTATACGACATACTGCATGCACATGGTAGTTAACCCAATCACGGTTGTCAACTTTGCTTCCCTCTTTTATTGCACGCCGGTGTTATACCTCAGATTCTATGATGGTCCCAGCAAAGAGACTTACTGAGAATTAGAGAGAATTTAATTATATGTAAAGTTGGTTGGTGCCTGATGCTCTGTCTCTGGTAGGGCCCATCGTCGTCTTACTGTTGGTTTTCATTTTCTCCAGCATTTCAGTGGCTTCCTGCTGTCGAGTCCTCATCATTGATTCATCTGTTGGTTGTTTGATTTTTTTTCTCAGAGATGTTGCACTGATGAGTTAGGAGACCTTTACGCGGACTGAAAAAAATATTTGTCTAAATCGTGACGCAAACAAGGGGGTGGATTGCGGCTGCGTCAAATCCATTTAAGCCCCCCCCCCCCCCCACCCCACCCCAGTGACATACTTTTTCACTGCCCGTTCCAAGGCGGTTCTTCTGTCGCGGTTTATTTTTGTTATATTTCGTTTGCCAGTGTATGTTGCTGGTGTTTCTTTTTGTTTTTGACAGTGGATTGTCCTTGTTCCAGAGGGCACCGTAGTCCGTTTGTTGGTGTATTTTTTGTGCTCTATTTGTCTAAACCGCGAAAGAAGTAAAGGTGAGGATTGCGGCTGCGTAAAATCGATTGAAGCCCCACCCCAACACCCCTCCTGTTGTGGTTTATTTTTTAGCTCACCTGACCGAAGGTCATGGTGAGCTTTTGTGACAGTAAGATGTCCGGCGTCGTCGTGCGTCGTCCGTCGTCCGTCGTCCGTCGTGCGTAAACTTTTTCTTGTGAACACACTAGAGGCCACAGTTTTGGTCCAATTATCATCAAACTTGCTCAGAATGATAATCATGACAATATCTCGGTCAAGTTCGAATTTGGGTCATGTCGGGTAAAAAAGTAGGTCAGTAGGTCAAATCATAGAAAAACCTTGTGAACACTCGAGAGGCCACAATTTTGGTCCAATCATCATCAAACTTGCTCAGAATGATCATTGTGACAATATTTTAGTGAAGTTTGAATATGGATCATGTCGGCTTAAAAAGTAGGTCAGCGGGTCAAATCATAGAAAAACCTTGTGAACACCCTAGAGGCCACAATTTTGGTCCAATCATAATCAAACTTGCTCAGAATGATCATCATGACAATATCTTGGTCAAGTTCGAATATGGGTCATGTCCGGTCAAAAAGTAGGTCAGTAGGTCAAATCATAGAAAAACCTTGTGAACACTCTGAAGGCCACTGTTTTGGTCCAATTATCATGAAACTTGCTCAGAATGACCATTGTGACAATATTTCAGTCCAGTTCGAATATGGGTCATATCGGGTTAAAAAGTAGGTCAGCGGGTCAAATCATATAAAAACCTTGTGAACACCCTAGGGGCCACAATTTTGGTCCAATCTTAATCAAACTTGCTCAGAATGATCATCATGACAATATCTCGGTCAAGTTTGAATATGGGTCAAATGGTTCCGGTCCGTTGCACATCTAGGTCACAGGAGCCAAAAACAGATTTTTTTCACCAAAAACTTAAAAAATCTTCTTCTCTGAAACCACAAGGCCCAGGTCTTTGTTATTTGGTATGAAGCTTCATCTAGTGGACCCCTACCAAGATTGTTCAAATTATAGTGCTGGGGCCAAAAATGCCCCCGCACGGGGGCCCTTTGGTTTTACATAGGCTTATATAGGGAAAATCTTTAAAAATCTTCTTCTCTGAAACCACAAGGCCCAGGACTTTGATATTTGGTATGAAGCTTCATCTAGTGGACCCCTACCAAGATTGTTCAAATTTGAGTGCTGGGACGAAAAATGCCCCCGCCACGGGGCCCTTTGGTTTTACATTGGCTTATATAGGGAAAATCTTTAAAAATCTTCTTCTCTGAAACCACAAGGCCCAGGTCTTTGATATTTGGTATGAAGCTTCATCTAGTGGACCCCTACCAAGATTGTTCAAATTATAGTGCTGGGGCCAAAAATGCCCCCGCCCCAGGGCCCTTTGGTTTTACATAGGCTTATATAGGGAAAATCTTCAAAAATCTTCTACTCTGAAACCACAAGGCCCAGGACTTTGATATTTGGTATGAAGCTTCATCTAGTGGACCCCTACCAAGATTGTTCAAATTATAGTGCTGGGACAAAAAATGCCCCCGCCACGGGGCCCTTTGGTTTTACATTGGCTTATATAGGGAAAATCTTTAAAAATCTTCTTCTCTGAAACCACAAGGCCCAGGTCTTTGATATTTGGTATGAAGCTTCATCTAGTTGACCCCTACCAAGATTGTTCAAATTACAGTGCTGGGGCCAAAAATGCCCCCGCCCCGGGGCCCTTTGGTTTTACATAGGCTTATATAGGGAAAATCTTAAAAAATCTTCTTCTCTGAAACCACAAGGCCCAGGTCTTTGATATTTGGTATGAAGCTTCATCTAGTGGACCCCTACCAAGATTGTTCAAATTTTAGTGCTGGGACAAAAAATGCCCCCGCCACGGGGCCCTTTGGTTTTACATGGGCTTATATAGGGAAAATCTTTAAAAATTTTCTTTTCTGAAACCACAAGGCCCAGGACTTTGATATTTGGTATGAAGCTTCATCTAGTGGACCCCTACCAAGATTGTTCAAATTTTAGTGCTGGGACAAAAATGCCCCCGCCACGGGGCCCTTTGCTTTTACATTGGCTTATATAGGGAAAATTTTTAAAAATCTTCTTCTCTGAACCACAAGGCCAGGTCTTATTATTTTGGTATGAAGCTTCATCTAGTGGACCCCTACCCAGATTGTTCAAATTATAGTGCTGGGGCCAAAAATGCCCCCGCCACGGGGCCCTTTGGTTTTACATAGGCTTCTATAGGGAAAATCTTTAAAATTTTCTTCTCTAAAACACAAGGCCCGGACTTTGATATATTGGTATGAAGCTTCATCTAGTGGACCCCCTACAAGATTGTTTCCAATTTTAGTGCTGGGCCAAAAATTGCCCCTGCCCGGGCCCTTTGGTTTTACATAGGCTTATATAGGGAAAATCTTTAAAATCTTCTTCTCTGAAACCCAAGGGCCCAGGACTTTGATATTTGGTATGACGCTTCGTCTAGTGGACCCCTACCACGATTGTTCAAATTATAGTGCTGGGACAAAAAATCCCCCCCCTGCCACGGGGCCCTTTGGTTTACATAGCTTACTATAGGGAAAATCTTTAAAAATCTTCTTCTCTGAAACCACAAGGCCAGAACTTTGATATTTGGTTAATGAAGCTTCATCTAGTGGACCCCTACCAAGATTGTTCAAACTATAGTGCTGGGGCAAAAAATGCCCTGTCCCGGGGCCCTTTGATTTACATAGGATTATAGCATGCTATATAGGCTTAAAATCTTACTCTCTGAAACCGCTAGGCCCAGGTCTTTGATATTTGATGTGTAGCTTCATCTAGTGGACCTTTGACAAGAATTGTTCAAATTTTAGCCTTTGTTGATGTTTGGTATGAAGCTTCACCATCAAGACCTCCCTCAACATTATGAACATAAGCCTGGGCCAATAATGGCCCTCTCTGGGGCCCCACTTGTTACACTATGGATCAGGTGAGCGATCCAGGGCCATCATGGCCCTCTTGTTGTATGGTTTGTCTTTGTGTGTGTGTGTGTCGCTTGTGTGTGTGTGTTTTTAGCTCACCTGACCGAAGGTCATGGTGAGCTTTTGTGACAGTAAGATGTCCGGCGTCGTCGTGCGTCGTCCCGTCCGTCCGACGTCGGTCCGTCGGCGTAAACTTTTTCTTGTGAAACAATACTAGAGGCCAACAGGTTTTGGTCCAATCATCATCAAACTTGCTC